>VYXF01008148.1:109261-119821 GCA_013397295.1 Polioptila caerulea | reverse complement strand
GGTGCCCCGCGGGCCGTGCCCGGCGCGGTGGGCGAGGCTGGCGCGGTGCCGGGGCGGTGCGGGCCGGACCGGGCCGGCGGGGCGCGGGTGGCTCCGCTGCGCCTCCCGGGACAGCGCCGGGGGAAATCCCGGCCCGGCGCGGGGTCTGGGGCACGGGGGGTGAGCTGGGCAGGTGGCCGAGCTGTGTCCGTGTGCTGCTTGATTTTATTTATTTGAATGGGGTTAAAGCCGCTGTAGTTCTAAGGACGGGCTGAAGCGTTTTGCCGGTGTTGCCGCTTGTAATGTCATCTCCTGGAAGAATAAGCGCGTATTGCAGTGAAATGTGGGAGCTGCTGCGGCTCCCTGCAGTGCAGCTGTGGCAGTGCAGGTGCCCAGGTGCCAGCTCTGGTGTCCTCTCCCCAGCCCCAGCTCCGGCTCCCATCGCAGCAGAGCCGCACGCTGATAGTTTATTTCCGAGTGTCAGCCTTTCATTGCTCTGCGGTGACTTCCTGGAGGCGCTGGTAGCGCATCCCAGGCGGGCTGTGGTGCGGGAATGCGGGGCTGCCTTCCCGGAGCACCGTGTGCCTGCCTGGCCGTGGGTGAAGCTGGAGCACAGCGAGGGGGCTGGAAGTGGCGATCCCGTTGTGCAATGGGCACTTCCTATCTGACAGGTCTGAAGGGCGAAGTGCTACGAGCCACGGTGTTATTAAGCTCGGTTTCACTGCTGCAGAGCGTTTTTTTGAGGAGAATTTGTCTTATAAAAGGTACCTTAGCACACCCGGCCAAGGTCTTTTGGCGACCTGCTGCCCTGTGGTGCCAGTGTCTGTGTTTAGCTTGTGTTCAGCTAACTGGGGCTGTGGTGGGCACTCATGTAGTGATGGATTTGCATGATTTACCGTGACTTTTTTTCCCTAACTCAAGTGGGAAGCAATCCATTTCTAGGTACCTTGTTGGAAGAACCACTGCAGAATACTTATTTGAAGGTTACAGCTGTTCATAGTGTCTAAATAAACACTGCTTTGGTCGTTGTTTAGGTGGGCAGCTGAGCACTGAGTGATTTCACTGCAATATCAGTTTAAAGGCAGGCTAGAATTCATCGTTGAGGTTTCCTTGTAGTGAGCAGCACTGACAGGAGAACATCAGGAGTTGGCCAGAGCTTCACCTCCAAGCCAGTGCCTTGTCCCAGCAGTGGCAAAGCTCAGAACCAGGTCCTGAAGAGGTTCTGTGCACTCAGGTGAAACTCATCCCCCTGAGCAGCCCAACTCTCAGTCAAGTGTTGTGGCAGTTCACCTCCCATACATTATTTAAGCCCCAAACCTTGCATGTGACCCACTGCCAGGTCTCTAATGACATGAGTAGTGTTACATAATGAAACTCATCTGCCTCACACCAGAAACCTGGGAGCTTTCAGGAACAGGGCTGTTCTGCCTCCAGACTGATTTATCTGTTTGTTTGGGGTTGAATTTGCATTTTCTCTGCCTGTACCTATTCAGTGAGGAGCACTGGCTGAACCAGTATCTTTTACAGCTGCACACAGGAGCTGATCCTTCCTCGGATGGGTGTGCACCCCTCTGAGCCTGGGTGCACGTGGCTCTTGCCCTTAATGCTGCAGTTGGCTGCAGCTACTGAACTTCCTCCTTTAGTTTCATTGAAAAAAAATTTCAGAGGAATTTGGATTCTAGGAGTTAATTGCTTTTCTTCTGAAGTTCGTGACGTAAATTTTGAGAGCAGAAATGCTGATGTTGCAGTGTTTTTTTACTATCCAGGCTGCTCCTAGGAAATCCTCGTGGGCTCAATAATACAATTTCTTGAACTGAACCTGACCCACATTGTCTAGGAAACTTGTTGTACAGGTGTTGTGCAACACTTGCAAGTCTGTAGTGATGCTTAATGAAAGATGAGGTACCCAACTGGAGCCTTAGCCATAAAAAGCAGGGGATGGATTTGAATGAGAAAGTTCTTGCAGGCTGTTATTGAAATCAATCAATGCACACAGTGTGATCCTAGTTCTCCAAGGATTCATTATTAGAGGTTAACAAATGTCAAGTACAAAGCTTGTCCTGATGTTCAGCTCCAAGCCAGCCCATTACCTGTTGCTGTTGGCAGCTCAGCTCTGTGATTTGGGAATGAAAAGGTAAAAGCCCCAGACACCTTGCTCCTGCATGCCTCATCTCTGGGGGGCACAGTGCTTTGTACCCCACATTGGAGCTAAAGGTGTACTTTGGACCAGCAGTTAACCTGCTAGGGAGGAGGGAGCTTTCTGGGGAGTGTGAACCCAGCAAGTGTTGTCAGGTTTCAGGGTTTGTTTGTCAGAGTCCCATCACATGCTCTGCAATCTCAGCAGCCCCAAGTGTGTTATCTGTGTGGTGTCTGTTGTGCATCCCAGCCCTGCTACCAGAGAACATCAACAACAGCCTGTGCAGAAACTTTCCTTGGGAATTTTCAAGGAGGAGCCTGATTCCTGTGCTATCAAAACTCATGTTATAAAACTTTATATAGCTGCTTCTTATTTTTTTTTTCATGAGGAAACAATCCACTGTGTATGTAGTGGGAGATCAGAGTTCAGTGTGTGGGATGATTGCGAATCTGGTTGCTCCTATCCAGGCTTCAGGGATTCCTGAAATGTTCCTGTGTGTGTTTGAGGGTGAAAGTAAAACAGCTGCTGCTGTGGTGGGTCAGTGGAGCTTTTCTGAGAGGACAAGTTCTTGATGAGTGAGAAGGAACCAGACTAATTAGCAGGTGATGAACTGTGATTGCCAGATCATTTACCTGCAGTACCCTGAAATATATAAACATTGAACTTGGACCTGGCCCACTGCTGTACTGAGTTAGGGCAGTAATAAATACTCTTCTGAATCTAAATTTTTTTGTAAGACAATGTAGAGAAAACTGCCAGTTGGGGCTGTGCACTTGATACCAAGACAGAACTGCTTTTTGAACACCAGGAAAAGGGGGTTTGTATCTATTGTTCATTGATGGAGCAAACCTGAATGGCAGCTGTGCTGGTGGTGCTTGGATGGCTCTTGGAATCACAGCTGTGCCAGGGAATAAAACAGGACAGCCAAGGCATCATAGAACAAAACATATAAACCTTGCTCTAAAAATGACAAACAGCAAAATTCTTCCATGTATTGTGCTGACAGTGAGTTTAATGCAGCCTAAAACACTAAATCTCTGCTGTAACAGCATTAGTTTGAAGCAGTTACATCCTTTGCTGATAATACAAGTCAGGAATTAGAGGACTGTTGTACCTAATGCTGTTTTGGTGGGATTCTCACTCTCTGCTTCTTAGTGCAGCTGAATTCCTAAAGCCAATGATTTTAGAGCGTTCCTACAGAGGGAAGAGACATAACAGAGAACTGAAATGTCTTGTGGGGAGAGAGATTGTGTGTGTGTGTCAACTAATTGGATAGGAGCAATTCGTTAAGCAGTTTATGAGCTGTTCTGGGCATGTCCCTCGCAGCAGGCACTGAGGTGCAGGGCCCTGCCCGCCTGGGTGGCTCTGCTGGTTTAGTGCTTCCTGCTGGGCTTGGAGCCTCAACCAAAGATAAGGAGTGGGATTCAGTGGTTCTGAGCTCCAGTTTCAGCAGGTACAGCCTCACTGGTGGAACTGGAGCAGTCCCACAGCTTGTCTGTGGCTGCTGACAGCGGGTGGTGCCCCGGCCTGCTGAGGGTGAGGCAGAAAATAGGGAGGATATAGAAATAGGAGAGCTCTTGAATGCTAGAGAGGTCCCTTATCTGTTGAAAACACGACTTCCTAGTCTGTCACAAGCTGTAACTCTTACCTTGCACTGGTAAATATGGAGTACTTTGCCCTGGACTGGCTGTGGGACTGTCAGAACTGCAGGCAGTAACTGAGAGCATCACAATCACAAATGGTTTTATGTGACTTATGTTTGCTTCTCTGAATTTTCATGTATGGAGTTATAAGAGCAGCTGAAATGTAGCCTTGGTCAATCAAAGCCTAGGAGAGCATGGCCTGGGATAGAGCTAATATGACTCACTGCACACTGGAGTGCTTCTCAAAAAAAATGGGAATTTTTCAGTTTAGTGGCGTTTTCCGGCTATGTGATTTCTAGCAGCATGTAGATAAGGAGTCTCTGGGCAGGGGCTGAGCAGCTGCTTGTGGCCACAAGAGCAGTGGTTATATCCTGTTGAGTGTGAGAGTCGAGGTGGAATGTGTGCTCAGCACTTCCGTGCCCTTCCTCACAGGCAAGGAGAAATTATCTGACAGCTAAGCAGACAAGAAAAGGAACATTACAGGAAGGGGTCAACAAAGAGACTCCTGTCAGCACTTTTACCATTCAGTTTGCTGTCCCATACATGTGACAACTTCTCTGGCTAAGTTACCAAGAATGCACTTGATTATCTTCCAGTGAAAAAATAATTCTGGTAATCAGAATTGCTACGTTCCAGTGGCTCACATCTCGTCACAGAATTCCACGGTTCAGCAGAGCCTGCAAGTGACTGAAGTATCTGATCCTGGGTGAGATGAGTCCTTTGAGGCGACATCTCTGTTGAGCACAGGAGTTGCTGCTGTCCCTGACAATCTGTTTCATGGTTCCACTCTACTGGAGCAGCTATTTCACAGAACACTTTATTCCTAACAGGAGTCTGGTGTAGCTGATCTTTCCAGCAAATGGTGGTGTAAAATAACTCGAACTGTAAATCAGTTGCCCAAGCACAGTTAGCAAGTTCTGCTTTCATATCTTCTTGAAAGCCAAGGAAGTGGGTTTTGTAGTAAAATATAGCAGTGTCTCAAATTCCTTCTTTTTTTGTTTATGAATAAGTGAAATGTGGACCTAGTGCAAACATTAAATATTTGGAGGTTATCCCCTTTGTAGTAAAGAAGAGGTAGAAAATCTGACAAAACCCCCTGTACTCCTTTAGTTGTAGTTCAGCTCCTGAGTTTGTACATGGAATAGTACTGAAATTTTCAGAATAAAAACCTTCAAAGAAATATTTGCTGTCATGTTTCCTAACAGTAATCTTTATCTCTGTTTGCTTTGCTTAGCTTTATAAACATGCCTGCCTCACTCACCTGAACTTCAGCCTATTTGGGCAGGAAAACAACCTATATTCCAGGGAATGATCTCTGCTCAGGAGTTCTGTGCAGCCAAGAAATTCCCTGTTGGCTTTGCCAGCTGGGCAAGGAAGTGCCACTCTTGGCTGGTGACACTCTTGGGTAACCAAACACCGAGATTGTCACTGTCAGAGTCAACTTACTCAGCCTTGAAGCAGATGTGGTTCATGCACTTGGTTTGCTGAGATGAAAGATGAAATGTTGGCAGAAGGAGTTTGTGTACTTAGAGACCTTGCTGAGGGTTGCACCTCCGTCAGAAAACTTCTCCAGGCTTTCTTCACAGCTCCTGTGCCAATCTTGTAAATCTTTGCAAAGAAATCCCTCACCTTTGATAACAGAAGTGTGAAAAGTCTCCCATCTCCCGCCTGGGGTCAGTGCCTCAGACCTGGCACTAGCAGGTGTCAGTTTGCTGGTGATTAAGGTAAATCTGTCTTGCAATATCCAAGCCCCTTTGATGTGGGGGTTTTGTCTAGACCTCCCTAAGAGGTCCTGCCATCTGCTCGGACTTGCTGCTCAGATTTGTTCTGTGACAGCCTTGGAGTGTAGTGCTGTGAGTTATTGCCAGGCAGAGTGCTTGGCTCTCTGCTGCTGCCCCCCTCTACCAAATTAACCAGGAGATTTAGTGCTTGGGAAATGGTTTGGCACCTGTTAAGCCTGCAGCCCTAGCAAAAGGAAATGCCACATCCCAGTAAGTCACTCCAGCTCTACCAGATCAAACTCCCACGACTTCAAACCTTCCCTCTCTGCAGGGGAGTGATTGGGTTGTGTGCAACCCTGCCTAGCTCGTGTACAGTGCCAGATTGCCAGGTCCAGAGGACACTGCTCAAATTGTGAAAGGGACTTCTGAGCTTGAATCTAAAATCTTCTAAGTGGCTGGAGAATGTGTGGTCAGGTTCTGGGGTACTGGACCTCAGACACTCCCTTAAATCTGAGTAAAAGAGTTCTGACCTGTCAAGGAGTTGGGTTTGATTTTTATTTTTAATAGCTGTCACGTGCTGTCACCTGAAAGTTTCTTGGCTTTATTGTCAAAATATTCTCCATGTAATCTTGATCAGCCATCCAAGTGACTCCTGTGAGGCTTGTTCTGTTAACTTGCTGTGCCATAGCTCAGATGTTACTTGTTCCTCACATGTGCTGTTGGAGAGCCTGGGCAAAGGGGAAGTGGAGTAAAACCCTCTTTATCAGGAACTGCAAACAGGCAGGAGCAGAGCAGCTGGGGCATGGCCTCCTTGGAGCTGGTGCAGAGCACTGCTGATAAGAGCTGAGTGCTCCAAAGCAGCACAGCCATCCTACAATGGCTTTGAAGGTCTCGCCCTTCTTGGGACATCTTGTGCTTGAAGGTCTTCCAGGAAGGAAAATATCAGAATATTAGAGCTGGTAGTTGTAATAGTAGAAAATAGAGTTCTTAAGGTGTGGACAAGCTGGATCTGTGTGATCTGAACATGACTGCATTTTTGCTGTTAAAAATGCAATAAACTTTGTTTCCCTCCTGACATCCTCCTCATACAGTAGCTTTACAAAAGTGCTGTTAACAAAACTGTTTTGTGGTGAGTATTGAAAGGCTTCGTGGAGCAGCCTGTGGCTCAGAGAAGGTTTATTGATAACTTTGGTGTTGAGCAGGGCCGTGTGTGAGCCATTGCTGATTTCAGTAGTGCCCAGCTCTGCCTCCTGCTGCGAGACAGGCCTGGGCTAATTGCTAGACAGGCAGCTTTTTTTAGCTGCACAAGGATAAAGCTCAGACACCTCACGTGTGATGTTAAGCTTGAAATAGTGATAGCTGTCAAAGCCAGTGGATGAGTTCAGGGAGGGAAGCTGGTGAGAGTGAGGGCTGAAGCTGCAAATCCAGTATGGCAGCTTCAGAGTGCTTTAAACCATGTGAGGGGGCTCAAAGATTGAGTTCTTAGTGGTTAAGTTGTAAATGGACCTTGAAGACAAGATACCAAGTGCTTGAATGCCTCTCCAGGAAGCCTGCTGGGCTTAGTTGAAATTGTGCAACTCTGCATTGTGCAGGTTTGAGGGAGCATGGCTGTTTTGTCACCAAAAAAAGGCAAAGTCTGATATTTCCTGTGACATTCACAAAAGCTGTTTGTGGCTATACCAAGGTAATAACTTAATGTTAAACCTTTTCTTCTCTTCCAGCTCCAAAATCTGGGCATCAACCCAGCAAACATTGGGTTCAGCACTCTGACAATGGAGTCTGACAAATTCATCTGCATCAGAGAGAAAGTAGGAGAACAGGCTCAAGTGGTGATCATTGACATGAATGACCCCAGCAACCCAATCCGGAGACCAATTTCAGCTGACAGTGCTATCATGAACCCTGCCAGCAAAGTCATTGCATTAAAAGGTATGAAGTCCTGGGAAAGGGCTGTTTGAAGTGGATGGAGAGCTTTCTGTAGAACTAGTTTATGAGTGACTGAGGTCTCCCAGGTAATTTATGTGGGAGGATCCTGTAGCAGTTTTCCACTGCTTAATGGGAGCTTAAGTTGAATGTATTTTCAGTTCTGGAGGCAGCTGGGCAGGGAGCTTCAGCTGAGGCTTCCTGCCATTTTGCTGATCATTAGGATGAGTTTTTTCCTTCCGTCCAAATGCTTGCAGCTTCTGAGCAGGGAGAGCTGAAAGCCAAGTGTGGGCTTTGAGGAGTCATGTTAGAGGGAAATGAGACCTGATCTAAGAGTGTAAGGTCTATCAACCAAACCTTTCCTTAAAGACAGGAAAACCAAGGCTGGGAAGGGGGGACAAATATTCCTGAAGGCCTTAGTTTGGCCTTGCTGAATGAGACCAGTGCATATTTATTGTATCAGCCAGTGATAAGAGGAGTAAAACTATGCAGGGAAGACTTGTGTGGTGAAGGAAGTACAAGGTCAGCCAGCTTGGTATCTCTGATGTTGCAGAGAGCAAGCATTCCTCTGGAGTCTCCAGAAAAGTCCATCTCTTCCCCTCAGAGGCCCAAAAAGCCTTAAGTGCAGTCATTCTAGGAATGCATGTATTGCTGATGCAAAGATTTGTATATATCCAATGTTACCTAACTTTGACCTTAATACTGTGCTACTGTTTTGTCACAACTTTAATGCTTTCTTGTGTGTGCAGATGGTGAGTTACTTCAATTGACTGTACCTAGTACCTGTTGTGTCTTATGACAAGAAAAAGCAGAATAAAATGGCTCAGATTGATGGTGCACATGGCTGAACAGTGGTGTTTAAGCAACTGAAGGCCTAAAACTTAAAAGTTTTCCATGCCCTTCCAAACAAGGGAGTCCTTAAGGTTCCAAAAATTAATCCACTCAAGAACCCAAAGTGTATTTAAATCATTGGGATCTTGATCCTGAGCTTTTCATGAACAGGACTGACCTTTTTGACTCAAGTCTAGGTTTTGCCTTGTAATATACCTTGCCTAGCATGTAGGAATGTGTTACCTGAATGTCCTCTCCCTTGACCCCAAAGCTCCAGCTGCACTAGATGTGGAAACAAACTGCTGCCTGTAGCCTGAGTAACTCTGTAGTAGGGAGATTTCCCCAAGTTCTGGAGAAACTCCTGACTCAGCATCTTGCATCAATTGCTGAACTAATGGTTTTGAACTAAACTAGTCCTTGGTGAGTGCAGGCACTTGCCCCTGTGGCACCCTGACTTCCTCAAGCTGGGCTACAGTTAGTAACTGTAGTAGATATCCTGGCCTGCATCCAGTTTTGTGGGATCTTTCCTATTCCTCCTGGGCTACACTTGTGTGTGCTTAAATAATTCTCTTCTATAAGCAGTAGAAGTGGTCAGAGCCTTTCTTACCTTCTCAACAGGAAGAAATAATTTCTTAGGCCACTGTGTTACAAAAACTGGTAGAAATGACTGCAGGTGGCTGTTCAGGATGTTTGTATGCACCATTCTATGTGATTTGGAGAACTTTCCTCTTGCCTTCTAGAGCTTGTGTTGGTCACTAGATTCCTTCCCTTGCACAGTTCCTGTCAGTCTGGTTTGCAATTAGTAGCTGTGTATCCCATTAGTGCAACCCCAAGGTTTGGATTATTTAGCCTGAATTACAAAAGCCCTCTGCCAACCTGACTGTTCCATGTTGTGCCCTTTTAACACTTGAAACAGATGTGGACATAGTTGTTAATGCCACAGCTCCAAAGAGCCTCAGCATGATTGTGACCTGGTTTTGATGTATGTGAAGTATCCTCCCACCCGTTTGTGTGGCTGAAGCTTTTGTCTCCCTCCTACCAACCCGTTCTCCGCATCTGTTTGATTGCTCAGTAGTGGCAAATGGGTAAAATCAGCCCTAGGAATGTGGTGTGGCTCAAAGTGAAAGCTGATCCCTGAAGGTCTGCCAGTGTAGAGCAGTTTTCTCTTGAAGGAAGTCCCCAGGGTTTCATGTCCTAGTGCAGCTCTCCTGCTCTGTCACGGGCTAACACCGCTGTGTCTTCTAGCTGGGAAAACGCTGCAAATCTTTAACATTGAAATGAAGAGCAAGATGAAGGCTCACACCATGACAGATGATGTCACCTTCTGGAAGTGGATCTCTCTGAACACTGTTGCCCTCGTGACGGATAATGCAGTTTACCACTGGAGCATGGAGGGGGAGTCCCAGCCCGTGAAGATGTTTGATCGCCACTCCAGCCTTGCTGGCTGCCAGATCATCAACTACAGGACTGATGCCAAGCAGAAATGGCTCTTGCTGACTGGAATATCTGCACAGGTACTTTACCTCCAGGAAGGTGTGGAAACCTCAGAGCTTGTCTTGCTGTCTCCTTCTACAGGAACATGAGTGATCTGTTTATTTTATTGAATGTAAATGCTTGTCTCAGTCTTCACATAACAAACTCAGGTGTAACCGAAAATCTCACATTAATATAATTGGATTTGCAATGATCTAAACACTAGTGCAAGGTTAGTGAAGTGATGCTGTTGTAAGAGGAAGCTTGAAATGGCAGCTCATTGACCAATATTACATGAAATTACTGTCACAGTGCCTGTTTTTCCTGACACTTGTTCTTTTTTGTGTAGCAAAACCGTGTAGTGGGAGCAATGCAGCTGTACTCTGTGGACAGAAAAGTGTCCCAGCCCATTGAGGGACATGCAGCCAGCTTTGCACAGTTCAAGATGGAAGGGAATGCTGAAGAATCCACTCTCTTCTGTTTTGCAGTAAGAGGGCAAGCTGGGGGTAAGGTAAGGCTTGGTTCTAAATATCCTGTAATCTTTAGTGACTCACCCTGGTTCTCTGCTTCCAGGAGAACAAGTGATTTAATGCAAAAAGTTGCATTTAAGGAAGAAAGTGAAGGACTGTGTCAGTCTGGATATGACACATGGTGCATGCAGAGCTTGGACTACCTGGTGTAGCAAGAATCTGTGAGTGGAGAAGTTAAGTGGCATGTCATGACCAGCCTAATTAGCTGCTTGAAACATGTGACTCTCAGCTTCACAGGCTAAGCTTGAGGGAAAAGCTGTTGTAATCTTTCTTTGATGCTGGTATCAGACTCAACTAATTTCCAAATTATTGGATGAAAATTT
>VYXF01008148.1:87659-109176 GCA_013397295.1 Polioptila caerulea | reverse complement strand
AAATGAAACAATGATGTTACAAGGCTAAATGGTGGTCTGATGCCAATGTTGGAATTGTGTGAGTTACAGCAAAACCAGAGTGAAACCAGAGCTAGATTCAGAGAACAATCTTCAGAACTGTCTCTGTAGAATGTGAACCAAGTTAGAAGAGTGCATCTGAAGTAACCTGACTGAATCCTGAAATTCCAAGTAACTAGGGGTAACTAAAGATCCTGTTTAACTATTCCTCCCCTATGGTACATGAACACCAGGTGCCACACCTTTAGCCAGTGAAAGTATTTAGGAAGATTAACTTAGTTTGTCTTTGCATAAACTTGGGATTAAGGCTGAGCAGCAAGAGAATTGCTGTAATTTCATTGTTGAATTTATTGTTACATAAATTAGATGCAAGAATTAATCTTATCTCTTGCACAGCTGCATATCATTGAGGTTGGCACACCACCCACTGGGAATCAGCCCTTTCCAAAGAAAGCTGTGGATGTCTTCTTTCCTCCTGAAGCACAAAGTGACTTTCCTGTTGCTATGCAGGTATGGCAGCTGCAAACAGGTCTGCAGCTTCTCTTGGTGGATGTGACAGGAGCAGGGCACTGGGAGCCAGCTGGTTAATGTGGACCTGAGGGTTGGCCCTAAACTGGTGTGACTGGTGTGACTGCTGCTCCTGCTTCAGTAGTGGTAAAGTAAAGGTGGAGACAAGCAGCATTCAAAACCAGCATGTTCTTATCTATGGAAGAAATATCCATGTATTTTAACTGCTTTTCAAGCATCATTCTGCTGTGATGGTACTGAAGTAAAAATAAAACAGCACTTCTGGCTGTCCTGAAATGGCCCAGCTGTTTGCTGAGACTCAAAAGCACCAACTCATTTATCCAGTGCCAAATCTGAGTAATCTATTTCTGTTTTGCAGATCAGTGACAAGCACGATGTGGTGTTCCTCATAACAAAGTATGGCTACATCCACTTGTATGACCTGGAAACTGGCACCTGTATCTACATGAACAGGATCAGTGGAGAGACCATTTTTGTTACTGCACAGCACGAAGCAACAGCTGGAATTATTGGAGTCAACAGAAAGGGACAAGTAAGGAAACTTGGCCTGGAAGCCACTTCTTTATCTAATCCCACTGGCTCTTCATGATACTCTGCAGGGCTCATATCTTTGTCTCAAAGTTTCCAGGAGTGTTCACTTTGAACTCTGCTCAGATCACTGACAGTGTTGTGAGCTCCAAAATTAATTTGCTGTTCTATCTCCATACACATCTAACGTCACTACTTTAAACAAGTTGCTAAGGTTGTACAGCCATGCCTTTAAGCCCAAAATGATTTTGGGTGGTGATGCTTGTTGAGCATGGGGAATATAGAGCAGAAGCCTTGTTCCTGGTGTCCTCTAGGATTGATTACTTAAGACACTGAGTAGGGGTTTTAGAAAGATCCCTGTTTCCCTGAAAGATCCATTGTATCTACCTCTACAAATACCTCAATTAAATCATTAATTGCCTGCTTTGATGCAGACAATGGATGCCATTGGTTCTTTCTAACCAGAGGTCTCTTTAATAACATGACAAGTATGAGGGCTGAAAAACTTGCTGTGAATACCATAACTTTCCTCTTAGAAAGGCTCACTTTGGCTGACTTTTGATATTCGGACTAACTGGAGGTTTGCCCTGGTGGTTTATTCAGGTGCTCTCAGTGTGTGTGGAAGAGGAGAACATCATTCCTTACATCACAAACGTGCTGCAGAATCCCGACCTGGCTTTACGGATGGCTGTCCGCAACAACCTGGCGGGGGCCGAGGAGCTCTTTGCCAGGAAATTCAATGCACTCTTTGCACAAGGGAACTATTCAGAGGCAGCAAAAGTGGCAGCTAATGCCCCAAAGGTAAAGAGTCAGAACAGCACTGAGCTCTACTGGCTTCAGCTTCTTGCTTCAGGAAATCTCAGTGAATTTTTTAAGCGGCAAGGGCACAGTCTTGTTGCTGCTCTTGTCCCAGGGTAGTACTTTGGTGCTTCACAGGTAGCTTGGGTACTGACACTGATTGCAATCTGGATGATCTTAGAGTTTGTAAAGCCCACAGAGGAGGGGAGAAATAAATGATGAAGTAATGGCTTTGATTCATAATGTTTCTGGTACTCACCTTTACTTCTCCAGTGATGCAAAAAAGTGTCTGTGAAAAGACAACCTCTAGCTGAGGCTGCACCTGGAAAGAAGATAAAAAAACCCTAAGACTAAATTCAGATGAGAGGAACTTGCTTGCAAGGACAAGGATGTCCTAATTCTGAACTTAAATCTGCATTGCTACTGAAATAAATTTAATGGGCTATTATAGCACATTTTCTGTCAAAGCCTTTCAGTGCCTGAGCTGATGTTCAGCCATATTGCTCTTGACATTTTGGGCTGGCAAAACATAGAAATGCTTGTGACAGCTACAGTGACATTACCTCCAGCTTCCTGGGGAAATTCTTGCCAAGCCATAACAGCAGAAAAGAAAATTAAAGTGGATCTCTCTCTCTGGCAGGGAATCCTGCGTACTCCAGACACCATACGCCGGTTCCAGAGTGTTCCAGCTCAGCCAGGGCAGACTTCCCCTCTCCTGCAGTATTTTGGCATTCTGCTGGACCAAGGGCAGCTGAACAAGTATGAGTCACTGGAGCTCTGCAGACCAGTGCTCCAGCAGGGCCGCAAGCAGCTCTTGGAAAAATGGTTAAAAGAAGATAAGGTAAGTTCAGGGTTGATAGCTCCAGAGCTCTGTAGGGGGGGGAAGGAACAGCACTGCCTGACAGCCTCCCCCCTTCCCAGGAGAACTCAGCTGGCAGCTCAGCAGTGACAGCAAATAGCTGAGCAATGGATGCTCACTCTGTCACTATGACTCAAGTTACTGCAAGAGAATTGATCAAACACTCAGAGCTTCACTCATTCTCCATTTAAAATCCTGAGCTCAGAGCTGCTGCTGTGCTTTGCCAAAGCACTCTTTGGGGATGCTGACTGCCAGTGCTCTGAGCTGTGGTTACATCTGTGTAATTAGTTTAACAAACACCCTGATACAATGGGTCACCCAGTTCTTTCTGGCTCTGAAAATTCCTTTGGTTGGTGTAGAACAGGAGCTGAGCCCACTAGACCACTGCTGGGAGAGTCAGCTCAGGCTATCAAGCTGAGCCTTAATTTTTTAAAGAGAAGTCCAGAAGGAAGATAAATGAGGAACAGGGTGGTAGTGCATCTCAGCAGGGCACTGTCAGGGTGGGCTGACTGCATTTTTGTTTCTGACCAGCTGGAGTGCTCCGAGGAGCTGGGAGACCTTGTGAAATCTGTGGATCCTACGCTAGCCCTTAGTGTCTATCTGAGAGCCAACGTCCCAAACAAGGTCATCCAATGTTTTGCTGAAACAGGACAAGTCCAGAAGATTGTTTTGTATGCTAAGAAGGTGAGAGAAAATTAAATTGCTTTCTCTATCCTGCATTTAATATAACTAGTGCATGTTCCAAAGCAGCTAGAAGTAACTGTGGGGGGAATCTGAGAGCCTGTATAGTATTTACTTTTGCCTCAAGTTTTTTGTGAATAGTTACTGCTAGACTTCATACATGGGTCTTTTCCTACTTCCCCATGCAGCCTTTTCCAAAAGAGGAAATCCTGACTGGGTTGTGTAATCTCCTGCCAGTAGTTTTTACTGAGCTCTGTATTTAACAAGGTGCGTGCTCTTGCTGAGTTCTCACTTTTCATCATTTCAGGTTGGATATACTCCAGACTGGATTTTTTTGCTGAGGAATGTAATGAGAATCAGCCCTGATCAAGGACAGCAGTTTGCACAAATGCTCGTTCAAGATGAAGAGCCTCTTGCAGATATAACACAGGTAAATAACTTTATTGCTCTGAAATGTTGACTTCAAAGCATTAAATTGGTAAGAGGAGCCCTACTCAAACCATCAGAGCCATGAGTTTGGATTTAACTTTGGAAGCTGCATTGTTGCTTAAGTATACCTCCAGTTCCTAATCTAAGAAACTAAATTTCTTTCCTTTTTTTTTTTTTTTTTTGCAGATTGTGGATGTCTTTATGGAGTATAATTTAATCCAGCAATGTACAGCCTTTCTGCTGGATGCACTGAAGAATAATCGTCCCTCAGAAGGCCCCCTGCAAACACGTTTACTTGAGATGAACCTCATGCACGCACCTCAGGTACGCGCTCAGAGTTCCTGGGGCTGGACACGGCAAACACTGGTGCCAGCGCTCAGGAACTGAGTGAAAATGTTCCTTTTTCCCTCTAGGTTGCAGATGCCATCCTGGGAAACCAAATGTTTACTCACTATGACCGGGCTCACATAGCTCAGCTGTGTGAGAAGGCTGGTTTGCTGCAGAGAGCACTCGAGCACTTCACAGACCTCTACGACATCAAGCGTGCGGTAGTTCACACTCACCTCCTCAATCCTGAGGTAAGGGCAGCAAACACCCTGCATCTGCAAATGCAGCCTTTAGTAACTGCTGCTCTGCTCATGTCTAAAATGCCTCGTGTGTCTTTGCAGTGGTTAGTGAATTATTTTGGGTCCTTATCAGTAGAAGACTCTCTGGAGTGTCTGCGTGCGATGTTGTCCGCGAACATCCGTCAGAACCTGCAGATCTGTGTCCAGGTAGCTTCCAAATACCACGAGCAGCTGTCAACACAGTCACTCATTGAGCTCTTTGAGTCCTTCAAGAGCTTTGAAGGTAAGTCTGTACTTCTGCAAGAGGAGCTGGTGCTCACCCCCTTAGAGATGTGTGTATGAGGGACTGTCTGTCTGCCAAACTCTAGAAAGCCATGATGAACTTAAGTGATGAGGCCTCAAACTGTCTTGAAACAGACCTAAATCTTAAAGTTTCCCTGTTTAGGATGGATACCACTAATCAATTGCATAATTTGTTTTTCTGAAATCCTGGGAAATGTTTGAAGCTGTAGGAAAACCTAGAATGCTGGCCTTTTGCCTTTGTCCAAAATGGGTGTCTTAAATGTCTGTAGCCTTTGGGATTTGTACTTTTAAATGAGACCAGCAGATAACGTGCTGACTGTTTCTCTCCAGGTTTGTTTTATTTCCTGGGCTCCATTGTAAATTTCAGCCAGGATCCAGATGTGCACTTCAAGTACATTCAAGCTGCATGCAAGACAGGACAAATTAAAGAAGTGGAAAGAATCTGCAGGGAAAGTAACTGCTATGATCCAGAACGTGTTAAAAACTTCCTCAAGGTAATGTCTGGGTAACACTGAACTGTCTGGGGCTACTTGGGGCTCTGATAAAACTTGGTGTGTCACTAGTGAAATGAGGCAGCTCTGTGGAAATAGATGAGTTTTAACCTTTGCACTTAAGGATCAAAGTCCTCAAACCAGAGGTATCTGCCGTGTTGACAGTGCCTCCTAATGAAGTCTGAGCCTGGAATATTGTCTAAAAAAATGAGACTGTCAGATCAGTTCCTCACTGCTCTTGGTAAGGGTAATCTGACTTGCACTCTTAACCTGTAGTAAATGTACCAGCTTACCTAGAACTTGTTAAAAATGTCTGCTGTAATATAGGAAACAGTTTACTTAACTTGAGAACACCCATGGTGCCAAATGAGTTGATAACTTAATGCGTATTTACAGTGTAATCAACTCCAACTGAGCAACTACAGAAACAACAGATGAATAGAGTCAATTAATTCCATAAATGCTTTCAGGTTCAGGGCTGATCTGTCTTACTCCTACACACTGAAATTTCAGCCAGGTGAGCCATGGCTTAGCTCTGCTGGGAGATGCCTGTCAGTGGGAATATATCCTGGCTGATCCAGAGCATTGCTGGAGAGTTGGAAAAGATGGTGTGCTCAAAGTTCAGATTCTGTAGTCTTAGTACTGAGCTTATTGACAAACACAACACTCTGAGAAATACCTGAGGAACGTGTGGGAGGGGAAAACTTTATCTGGGAACATTTCCTGCCTTCATGTTTGTTGGTTACATAGCATAGTCTTAGATTTTGCTGATCATATCTGAAGATGGCAAAACTCTTCCCAAGAGAATTCTCTAAAACTAACCTGGTGTCACCGAGGTGTAAGGTATGTAATTTGATCAAGCCACCTAAGATATGTTATCAAGCTGTCAAATTCCTGATGAAAGTTATTGTTTTTTGTGCTGTTCCATGTCTGGAATGTGCAGGACATGTACCAGGTAAATCTCCCAGTACAGGCCTCCCTGTGTAAAGTCCTTAAGTGTAATTTATATGTAGGATTATATTCTGGGATGTGCATGTTGGAATAAGTGATCTGAAATATGCATCCGGAATACTGTCTGCCACATAGACTAAGCTTCTGTACTGTAACCATTGTAACCTTATGCTGAAAGTTGGAATGCTTTTAGATAATTAATCTGGTAAGCAATTTAAGTAGTACTGCTATAGAGCTTAATTCTTACTGTTCTCTAAATCCATAGTTAGGAGGTATCACAAGACACATGGCACTCACAGACAATTCTGTGTATAAGTTTTACATTATGGACCACAACTTAATCTAGTCTTGGTTAAATTTCTTTTGAAATCCCAGAGTGCTAATCCTGCACACCAAACACCAGTGGCAACTGAAAATATTCTCTATAGCTAGGCTTGTAATAGTTGTATTGTGTTGTAAAACTCTGTAGAGTCTGCCATGCAAAGGAGCAGGGTTAAACTCCAAAAAGCTGCTTGCTCCTCACCCTGCAGTGGGTGTGAGTGCTCCCACTTGCTACATATTGCAAACAATTAGCTGAACAACAAGCTGTCATGATTTGGTTGACTGTTGAGTTTTGGCTTTCCAAATTCAGCTGCTTTGACAGTTTAAGTGACTGTATTATTTGTCTGCTTAAGTCCAAGAGCAAAACCAAATTACTAAAGCTCTTCTCTTTGTAGGAAGCTAAACTCACTGACCAGCTGCCTCTCATCATCGTGTGCGACCGCTTTGACTTTGTCCACGACTTGGTGCTGTATTTGTATAGAAATAATCTGCAAAAATATATTGAGATTTATGTACAGAAGGTAGGTGACAACTTGTGCCTTCAGTGAGTCAAATTGATCAGTCTTTACAGTATTGCATACAAGTACAGGCATCATGTTGAAGTATTCTGCAAACAGCTTTGTACATGAGGCTGACATTTGAGTGATTTTTAGTGGCCTCCAATAAATTAGCCCTGGTCTGGGTCAGATCTCATTCTTCAGTCAGGTTAAGCAATAACTCCCACTCATGTGCCACTTGAAGGAGGAAGACTTGGTAGAATAACCTGGGAGTTGTTGGGGTGATTTTAAGTCTCAACATTTTGGAGGGGGGGAAAGAGGGGAAGTTTTCCTTTTAACTTCCTGCAGATTCAAAGTGAATTGCTCAGGAGCTCTTCCTGTGGGAGCTAAGTGAGCCATTGGGCTGGGATGGGAACACCCATTGACTGAAGAATTGACTTTGGAGCTTGTTCAGAACCTCAGGAGGCTGGGAGTAAAGGCAGGAAGATGGGGTCCACCTTGACAAGTGGCCTTCATGTGGAGTTCTGGGGATAAGTATTGCCTGCCCTCGCCCCCTGCCAGCACCCTGACCTCTCTCAATGCTCCTGTGCAGGTGAACCCCAGCCGTCTGCCAGTTGTTATTGGGGGACTGCTTGATGTGGATTGCTCTGAAGATGTGATCAAGAACCTCATCCTTGTAGTGAGAGGTCAATTTTCAACTGATGAACTTGTTGCAGAGGTTGAGAAAAGAAACAGGTATTAAACTTCCACAAGTCTCCTGCCAGTTCCCAGTCTGGCAGCATTTGCTGCTCGTCCATCAGTGCATGTCACACAGCTAAGGCTGGTACTGACACAAGCAGAAGCTGACAGTGGGTGAGAACCAGCTCTAATTCTTGGCTGATGTGGGGATCTCTCCAGATAACTTTGGTGTGTTTTCTTCTTCGTGTCAGAAAATTACATTATTATAATAACAAATCCAAATGTAGGTTAAACCAGAGTGCTATAACTCTTGTTTAGTTCCTGACTCTATCCTCCACTAAGACTGGCTTCCAGAGTGTAGAAATTATGCAATTGGATATTTACTTACTCAACCTCTAACATGAAAATCACTTCCTTCTAGGCTGAAGCTGCTTCTGCCCTGGCTGGAAGCAAGAATTCACGAGGGCTGTGAGGAGCCTGCCACTCACAATGCACTGGCCAAGATCTACATTGACAGCAACAACAACCCAGAGAGATTCCTGCGTGAGAATCCCTACTATGACAGTCGTGTTGTTGGCAAGTACTGTGAGAAGAGGGACCCTCACCTGGCCTGTGTGGCTTACGAGCGTGGACAGTGTGACCTGGAGCTGATCAATGTATGTATGCCCAGGCAGCTGCCTCGTGGTTGAGTTCTAACATCTCTCATGGGGTACATGGAAAGCTTCATGACAAAAGCATGTATTTCCTAAAATGTATTAAGCTGGGAAGTGCATGCTTCTGGCACAGAAGAGGAGGTGGCTGTTGAACCTCCCTCTGCAGCTTAATGAGAAATGGGAAACTCTCCTGCCTATCCTAAAATGGGAGGTTAATGTAGTATCAAAGGCTGAGATTTCTAGTCTGCCCCTCAGGGCAGAGTTACAGTACAATTATCTGTAGGCTCCATAGCTGTGCCTTCCCTCTGAGCAAGCTGTGCCTTTCTCCAGGTGTGCAATGAGAACTCCCTCTTCAAGAGTCTCTCCCGCTACTTAGTTCGCCGTAAGGACCCCGAGCTCTGGGCCAGTGTGCTGCTGGAAAGCAACCCCTACAGAAGACCCCTGATTGACCAGGTACAGCTGGCAGGACATTCACAGCCTTGCCTGTCCTGACTGGATTTGCAGAACCTGACATCACTCATTTGTCCATGCCTTGGCTCTGCCTGCAGGTTGTCCAGACTGCGCTGTCAGAGACCCAGGACCCCGAGGAAGTCTCTGTCACTGTGAAGGCCTTCATGACTGCAGATCTTCCCAATGAACTCATTGAACTGCTGGAGAAAATAGTTCTGGATAATTCAGTGTTCAGTGAGCACAGGTATGTGAAATGAAAACTAAGCCACGGGAAACTTGGGAGTCATTGCTGTAATGTGAAACAGCAAATGAACTAATAACATCTCCAGAGGGCAGGGTGAATTTCTTGATCATTATGTGATAAGTACTGTTCCTTTCCCTCTTCAGGAACCTGCAGAACCTTCTCATCCTGACAGCTATCAAGGCTGACCGCACCCGTGTCATGGAGTACATCAACCGCCTGGATAACTACGATGCCCCTGATATAGCCAACATTGCTATCAGCAACGAGCTTTTTGAGGAGGCATTTGCTATCTTCAGGAAGTTTGATGTCAACACATCAGCTGTACAGGTATCTTCAGTTCTCAGGTTGTAAAAACTCACTGTGTGTCCTCACACTGCTTAACACCAATGAGCAAAGTGCCCAAAGCTGCTCAGTGTCTTGTCTTGCAAAACAGAACAAATGTTATTTATTGAAACTTTGTAAGCCTAAATCACTCACATTCTGTGGGTTGGATGGAGTTAGTCCCTCTTTTACAAAATCTGTGTATCCATTGAGGAGCTTACATAAACCACGGCTCAGTGTGTTGTAAAAGTGACATTCATGAGTGGCTAATGGTGGTTTTCCTCTTCCCAGGTGTTGATAGAGCACATTGGGAACCTGGACCGTGCGTACGAGTTTGCCGAGCGCTGCAATGAGCCTGCAGTGTGGAGCCAGCTGGCCAAAGCACAGCTCCAGAAGGGGATGGTAAAGGAAGCAATTGACTCCTACATTAAAGCAGATGATCCTTCCTCATACATGGAAGTTGTTCAAGCTGCTAATGCCAGTGGTATGATTAAGTTTTATTTACATTTTGGCTGTTGATGTTGCTCAGCTCTTTTGCCTGGTCTGCTCAAACTGCAGTTCTGCCAGACCTGTGTCTTGATACAAGTAGAGGAATCTGGCCCTTCAAGGACTGCCCTAAATAAGAATGGGAAAAGGTAGTGTATTCCATCTGCAGATAATCAGTGGCCTATAATTTCCTTCTTTAGCTAGCTGGAGACTTCTTTCAGAGTCTTCTATGAAGTTAAATAAGATTTGAGTTAGGCCCATTCTAAGATGACTTGATTAATGCCTACTGAGCAGTGTGAAGGTTGTTGATTGTTGGTAAATAGCTGTAGAAAGACGTCAAAATCAGATTCAGCTGATTGTTTAAGCACAAGTGTCCCCAGTGATGAGAAATAAACATTCTGAACTCCTTTCCATAGGAAACTGGGAAGAACTGGTGAAGTACCTGCAGATGGCACGCAAGAAGGCCCGGGAGTCGTATGTGGAAACAGAATTAATCTTTGCTCTTGCTAAAACAAACCGCCTGGCAGAGCTAGAGGAGTTCATCAATGGCCCCAACAATGCACATATCCAGCAGGTGAATAAGACTGACTTTGTTTGGCTGACTCACAGAGGGGTGTTGGAAATTCTCTCTCTTTGAATATCCACATAGATCTTGGCCTTTAAATCCATTTTGACAAATGCCACGCATTTAATGTAAGCCACTGGCTGAAAATGTGCAGGAATAACCTGGCTGTTCCCTGCCCCAGGTCGGTGATCGCTGCTATGATGAGAAGATGTATGAAGCAGCCAAGCTGTTGTACAACAACGTGTCCAACTTTGGCCGTTTGGCCTCCACCTTGGTGCACCTTGGCGAGTACCAGGCAGCCGTGGATGGTGCTCGGAAAGCCAACAGCACCCGCACGTGGAAAGAGGTGAATTCACTGGCCCTGAGGTCAGGGACTTCAAAGCTGGAGCCTGGTGAGAAGCCTTGATTGTTAGCAGTAACACAACTCTCAATTCCAGGTCTGCTTTGCTTGTGTGGATGGAAAAGAATTCCGTCTGGCTCAGATGTGTGGGCTCCATATCGTAGTGCATGCAGATGAGCTGGAGGAGCTAATCAACTATTACCAGGTAATTAAGCTGAGTCCTGATGTACAGTCAGTTCTGTCATGGCAACCCTGTCAGAATCTGGGATTTTGGATGGTTCCTGATGTGAAATGTCTCTGTCTCTAAGGATCGTGGCTACTTTGAGGAGCTGATCACTATGTTGGAGGCAGCGCTTGGACTGGAGCGAGCACACATGGGGATGTTCACAGAGCTGGCAATTCTCTACTCCAAGTTCAAGCCACAGAAGATGAGGGAGCACTTGGAGCTGTTCTGGTCCAGAGTCAACATTCCCAAGGTGAATGTCTGAGGCTTTAAATTTAGCTGAAAACACACCTTTTTGGTCTGTCTGTGCCCTGGCTTTTGCATGAGCAGTTCCTGAGATTATTAATGGTGCTAAAACCTGAGCACTGATGGAAATTCTNGAGCAGTTCCTGAGATTATTAATGAGCACTGATGGAAATTCCAGTTAACAAATATTGCTAATTTTGCCTTTTGCTTAGGTTCTGAGAGCTGCAGAACAAGCCCACCTCTGGGCTGAACTGGTGTTCCTGTATGATAAGTATGAAGAATATGATAATGCCATAATCACAATGATGAATCACCCAACAGATGCTTGGAAAGAAGGCCAGTTCAAAGATATCATCACTAAGGTATTGCTTTCCTAGTGAAAGATGTGTCTGTGTTTCATTTGGATTTCCCCACAATCAAACTCCTGTTCTGAATGTTCATCTTTACTCCTCTCTAGGTGGCCAATGTGGAGCTGTACTACAAGGCAGTTCAATTCTATTTGGAATTTAAGCCTCTGTTGCTCAATGATCTGCTGATGGTGTTGTCCCCTCGGCTTGACCACACTCGTGCTGTCACCTTCTTCACAAAGGTAATTTTCCTGCTATCCAGATCAAAGCAAAAGCTGGGAAAGCATTGAGCTGTAGTAGCATTTGAAAATGCTTAGCTACTCCCCTGCCTGCCAGGGAAGAATGCTAAGAGACTTCCACAAAAATTGACTTAAATGTATCTGTCTGATTCCTTGAAGGTTAAGCAGCTGCCCCTGGTTAAGCCTTACCTGCGCTCTGTTCAAAATCACAACAACAAATCAGTCAATGAGTCCCTCAACAACCTCTTCATTATTGAAGAAGATTACCAGGTACGCCTTGTCTTGAAGCATTTAGTTCTGGATTTACCTCACCCTTTGTTTAATGTGTAGAAACAGTTTTCTTTCTCATTTTCAGTAGTTTTTACCTGCTTGCTGTTAACTTTAATTCCTTTGGTATATGTTCTCTGACACTTCAAACTGAGTTAGTGATGAGGAGCCAAGGATTAAGTGGAAAAGTTTCAGTGGCTTTCTGAGAGTGTTTTGTGTCAGTCCTATTGGGGGTAGAGTGGCTACTTTGTTAGGAGTGTGGCAGCTTTTATTTAAGGCAAACAACCAGGTGCTAAGGAAAGGACTCACAGAAGAGGCAAACAGCTGTGATGTCTGGCTGTTCTACTGTTTTCAGAGAGCAGCTGCCTGGTATTCAGAGACTCTTAACCAACAGAGAAACACTGACTGAAACACTCTAAGCTCCATGTGTGTCAAACAGCAGCTTCTCAAATAAAATAGCAGATCTCTGCAGGTGTGGCTGGAATACTTGATCTTCCTACAAGCAGGAATACAGAACTAATGGAAAATCTTTGCGTTTTGTGGCTGCACTAATGAGGTGTGACTTTTTATTTCTGCTTCATTTAGGCTCTTAGGACTTCTATAGATGCTTATGACAACTTTGACAACATTTCTCTGGCCCAACGTTTGGAGAAACACGAGCTAATAGAGTTCCGAAGAATCGCCGCCTATCTGTTCAAAGGCAACAACCGCTGGAAGCAGAGTGTGGAGCTCTGCAAGAAGGACAGGCTGTACAAGGTGAGACTGCAGCCAGGCCAGCTCGGGCACCTTTGGCTTGGTGGCTCTCAGGGGAGCTCAGTTAGCAGCACGTTGTGGATTGCTGTGTCCCCCGAGGCTGAGGCTCTGTCCCCTTGCAGGATGCCATGCAGTACGCTTCCGAATCCAAAGATACTGAGCTGGCAGAAGAGCTGCTGCAGTGGTTCTTGCAGGAGAACAAGAGGGAATGCTTTGGTGCTTGTCTCTTCACCTGCTACGATCTCCTAAGGCCGGATGTTGTCTTGGAAACAGCGTGGAGGCACAACATTATGGACTTTGCCATGCCATACTTTATTCAGGTCATGAAGGAATACTTGACCAAGGTAAGAGCAGGTGCCTTTCCAACACCCAGAGCTTGTTAGTCACTGTGGTGAATGCCTCAAGACTGTCTGCTTGCTACTAACATTGATTTGGGCTTTGTCCAATGTCTGTCTGTCCATGTCCACACTTACTTTTCAGTCCATCTGGGGAGAGACTTCGCCCTCTAAGAGGCTGAAACACTTGCAGGCTCCACCCTGTACCAATTACAGAACCTACATCAGTAGTATTTGCCTGACCCTGGGCAGTGGCTTAAGTAGTTCCAGGCTCCAGGCATTTCCTGTGCTGTGTCAGTCAGGAATCCCAGCTGGGATCAAGCTTTAACTAAACTCTAGACTGTGTACTAAAACATAGTATTTTATAGCTAGACCTGGAGATAACCTAATCTGCTGTGCATTTAACTCTAAAATGTGGCTCTGACACTTAATGGTACTAATTATGACTCAACTCTTATTTGAAGTGACTCAGGATGGGGGAACTATTTGGTAATGCTCTGACAGACTTGAACAGACTTGAGTTAAATCCAACTGTCACTAGCAAGATTTTCCCAGCTGAAGCTTTTGGAGTATCTTCCAGTGAAATGCTGTAAATTCCATAATGATTAAGACTTTTCCAAACTTGAGTTCAGCTTTTGCTTTCCTGCAGTCAGTAAGATTAAGATGCCTGTTTGTGCAGAAATTTGCCTGGCTGTTCCTTCTAAAGGCAGGACTACCCTGTAGTTCTGTAGCCAGCCTGAAATGCTGTTTTGGGGGAGGTGGGGAGCTGGCTGAGCAATGCAACTGTTGGTCAGACATGCCTGTACCAGGCTAACACCATGCCTTTGGTGGGAGTAGTAGATTCTTAAAGATAAACATTTCCTGATCTGATAAAGGATTAGGGTGTAGCTTTAGTGTAGCTAATGAAGTAAGAGTTAGCAAGAAGCAGAGCTGCCTTTCCAAAGCAGATACTTCTGGTGTACCTTTGTTTTTACTCGCCTGTTCCTTAATTATTTCTTCCCTGACGCTTTTGTTTCTACCTTTTTATATGCTAAATATGGAATTTGATTTTTCTAAGCTGCACCTTCTGAATTCCTTTGCAGGTTGATGCAATAAAGGAAAAGGTGAAAGTTGATTCTTGTTTTCCATCTTTAAGTCTGGAGGACTAAGTCTAAGGATTCTGCATGAGTTTTTTTCTTTCCTATGTTTACTACACTGCTGCTACTGCTTTTTCCCCAAACAAAATATCACTAAAGCATTTGCAAATTGTTTAACTCTCACTAGCTAGTGCTGTAGGAGAAAAGTAGATTCATTTGCTACTAATAAGCTAATAGATCCTCAGGAAGGGCATACAGGTGATCAGTTGGATCACAGTCAGCCTGCTATTGAAACAACACACAAATACTTACACAAGTGCTATTATTTGACAGCCAATCTGACTGGAAGAACCTCCTACAATAAGAAATCAGTCTGTGAATCCCTAAATCAGTCTGGCATTTGCTGGTTGAAGGGCTGTGATCCAGTTCCTGATCTCTGGACCATGACTAATGCGTGCTGACCGTAGGCAGAGTAGATACTGGCTGCTTCCAGAGGGACTCTTCCTCACTCAGGTGTCAGTTCTCATGGTGCTGATCTAATCCATGCAGTGCTCTAGTTCATGTAGCAACTTCAAACTTCAGCTGTTACACCAAGTCTGTGGTTCTCCTCCCTGTAGTAAATTTCTAGTAGTTGTCCAAAAAAAGACTGCCTTCTTCAGCTTCACTAAACTTCTCTTGCTGCCTCATAAAAAAATGTATAAAAATTGTAATGCTTATTGCTCTTCTGAGGCTACTCCAGGGCTTGCCTTTTGCTATGTAACTTTGACCTTCAGAAGGGCAATCCAAGGTTTTCTGTCCATCTGCTTCCCTACAAATGCCACCGTGATCCTCCTTAGCCCAGGGGTCAGCCCTAGCAGGAGCTTTCCATTAATGTGGTTCAGCAAAGGGCAAACCAAAGTGACAGACAGCTCTGAAGATGGACTAAATGCAAAAACTGCTGGTTGTAAAGACACCACTGGAACTCCAGGCTAACCTAAGACACGTAGTGTAAGGTCCTTCAGCAGCTAGTAAGGAAAGTAGGAGAGCGTGTGTGTGAAAAAAGGTAATTGAACTGCAGTGTTTGCATAAACCACGCATGTGTAGCAGTCATTGCAATTACATCCCACTACCCCTGAAGCTCCAAGGCATTGCTGTGGGCTGCGTGTGGTTTTTTGGGGGGAGCCTGTCTGGCAGTCATCTTCAGACCTCACTCGTGCTTCAGTACTTTTGCCTCTTTTTCATGCACACATAACACGAGAACATTGAATGCATGTTACTTTTCCTCTGCAGCTTATTGCAGTCCCTGTGGAAAAGCCTTTCAGTCAATCTTGCTCCAAGTGTGTAGGGCCCTGAAGCTGGTGATGCTCGAGCAAGTGGTGTAAGAACCATCCTGTGGGCTGGGTTCAAACTCGCGCTTGTTCTTGTCAATATTTGTTCAGCTCTGAGGGGAGGCATCAAAACCGGGTCCAAAATGCATTGAATGTCCTGGGCTGGAGGCTTTCCAAGTGTGAGTAAGCCAAATGCCTCTGCTTAGTAGCAAAGTCTGCACATTCTCCTTGGATTTGCATCTCTAAACTTGTGCTTCTGTGTTCAGTGTCTTGCTGTTCTGAGTTAAAAACAGTGCAGTTCCCAGCACGGTGTCTGGAAATGAGCCTTGGAGCATTGGATACGGTCCCATGCACTTTGGCAGCAGCAAGCCAGATTCTGTGGGAGGCAAGCACCAGGCTGGCCATGGAAGCCCAGTCACTGAGGGCACTCGAGCTCAGGACTTCTGCCACTCCCTGGAGTTGTGCCTCAGCTTGAGGTTACAGAGGAACAGGTTCATGGAACACACGTTGTAACTCAGCTGAGAGGAGGAGCTCACAGCTCTCGGAGCTGCCAGCAGATGTTTGCTCATGCAGCACATTTTAGCTCAAAACTCACTTGTGAATGTTGTAGCTGAATAAGTAACACTGACCCTGTGTAAGTGCAGGTAACCTTCAAACTCCTTTAATAAGGACAGGAATGAGATGAAATGTTAATCTTGTGAGTTGTATTGTTGTCTTTCAAAGCAATTGGCATGATTATCTCTGCCTTGGTTCTAAATCTTATGTCCCAGGTAAAATACCAATACCTCATTTTGTGGTTTTAGTTTCAGGGCCTGCCTTAGACGGTAGAAATTGAGTTCCCTTGGATCTGTCTTAGAAATGAGCAATATTTCACTACAGAAGTTCCTTCTCTTGCCTTTCTGTAGGGGTGGGCAAACAGCACCATTGCACTCGCAGTGCAGCAGTGAAGCTGGCCAGGCTTGTCTGTTACTGTGTGTAAAGCTGGAAGGATTGGAGTATCTGTGGGTTTAGGCTGACTGCCACACAGTCCTGGAGTGGAAAAAGCAAGTCTTATACACATGCATTCTCTGCATTTGAACTTAAATTGCATGAGTGAATGGGTTTGGAAAGTGAAATCTTGAGGCTCAAGTGACATGTCGGATGCTATTGCAGTCTGCTCTATCCAAATACAAACCAGATTCCTTTGCCTCAATGTCACCTCCAGGGAAACCTCTCCAGGTCTGGAGTTATCTTGGCAATTGCTCCAATGCCAGAGGTCTCCAATTGAGACTGAGCTCAAATCTGAGTCTGTGTCCAAACACTGTCCAGCTCCAGTCCAGAACCTTTTGTACAAAGCTTCAGCCTGGAGTGAGCTTTCAAAGTAGTTGAAAATCCCTCAAGGAGGGTTTTTTTCAGGAAACAGACAATCTTGACTGCACCAGTACCAACATTGCTACTTGAATTGATCTTAACTTGTAAATGGTCTCCTTTTCTTGATGGGTGTTGACATACCACTAAGGCTTTTCCACTTCTCTGCCACGAATAAGTGCCTGTTTTAGAGGAGGTTTCTTTAATTGTTGGTCTCAATTCCAGGTGGATAAACTGGATGCATCAGAGTCTTTGAGAAAGGAAGAGGAGCAAGCTACAGAAACACAACCTATTGTTTATGGTAATGCTTTAGTTCCTGTGTTATCAATAACATACTTCACTTTTAAAACAAGCCTTCCCTAATCTTGTTTTTTTCCTGAGGGAGTCCTGGGAAATGGGAACATTCTCCCTGTGAAATCAAGTCTTGAGGAATGTTTTCCAAAATACTAGATAAGTGCCACTCTGATGCTGAGGTGGGCTGTGGAGTGCAGGATTTAAGGTTGTCCTGGCTCCTTAAGGAAAGGTATACGGGAGCTGTGCTATTCCAGACTTCCAGCATATTTTAAAGCATGTTTATACCTACTTTATGTTGGGTATTTTCTTTATATCCAGGTTATCCTAGTAAGAGTTTCTTCATATACTTTACACTGTAGTATTCTTAGCCACGTGTTGTGTGCTGAGGTTTTGTGGGAACCCAAAAAGAAACTCGCTCCAGCTCAGCAGGGCCTGCAAACACAGAAATACCCCCTGAAAACACTCGGGCGTGTTGCTGAGCAGTTTCTCAGTGGAGGGAGGAGTAAGATGCCCGTTGTGTGTTGCAGGCCAGCCCCAGCTGATGCTGACAGCAGGACCCAGCGTGGCAGTTCCTCCGCAGGCACCTTTCGGCTACGGCTACACGGCCCCTCCATACGGGCAGCCACAGCCCGGCTTCGGCTACAGCATGTGAGAAGCAGCACAAGTCAGTCTGGAGCAGCAACTTTTCTTACTGAAACTCCACCGTCCCTCCCCGCTTTAACTCATAACAG
Source organism: Polioptila caerulea (assembly GCA_013397295.1). Lineage (NCBI taxonomy): Eukaryota > Metazoa > Chordata > Aves > Passeriformes > Certhiidae > Polioptila > Polioptila caerulea. Next base: position 91,304 of record VYXF01008148.1, on the reverse strand, counting down.
GGAAAAGCAAAGAGTTCTGCCTCGTGTTCTTGTAACCTTTATTTCATGAAGGACTGTTTTTTCTAGCGCGAACGATTTGAATCACTTCTGTTAAATCTTTTTTCACATTCCATGTCATTTAGACTTTTACTTTCAGAAGGGGAATAGTTTAAACGACTTTGTTCAAGTGGGCTTTTGCAGGACTGCTTATTACCATTAAGTCTATTGTGAAGATTCTGATTTGCACTCTATAGTGTTACACTCTAATATTGAATCTTAAGTTCATTGTATGTGAGCAGCTTACGGTATGTACTGTCTATTCTAAATGCATTTAAGTCTCACTGTATATTTGGAGAAAGCTAAAGCCAAGATACTTGTATTTGACCTTGCAAGACTGCTGACAAGAGACAACACTAATCAGCATATCCTCCCTGGGTTGGATTGCATAGCTCTAAAAGAATTTAAAATGCGTACAGACAACCTTGCCTGACTTAAAATGAGTAAAAGTTTTGGGTTTGTTTTTTTTTTCTCCCCTTAACCTATGCAGGTTTTTCCAGTTATGCATATAGAAAATGCTAGTGTCTTTTTGCTCACTCCATATGTAACAGATGACCTTATGTTGTGCTGTATCCTGTGCTTTTGTGGGACATTCCATTCAGGAACAGAGCACCATGATTCCAATCTGTGTATTTACTAACCCTGCCCTGAGGTTTGTGTATGTTGGATATTGTGGTGTTTTAGATCACTGTTTTGAGTGTACAGAAGAGAGAATTCAAGCATATTGCTGTTCAGTTTTGTTTGTGCAATTTGAAATTACGCAATTTAAAAATAAATTACTGGACTGTGGACATGCTGCATAGTGGTAGCTTCACTTTACTGTCTTCAAAAAAAGGACCTTTGGACTCAAACCAAGTATTCCAGTGCTGGTAGTGGGGGGCAGTGCAGGGGTCTGAGGGGCCAGCAGCAATGGGGACCAGTAGTGGGGTCTTGCACTGAGGGGGCAATACAGGAAAATATGTAATGCTTTTTCTAGAGAAAGATTATGGCAGAGAGAAGAAAATAGCACTTTTCACCAGTTGGCTGCACTGTGGTCAACTCCAGCATATTCGACCAGATGATACATTAGGATTGTAGTAGGGTGTGCCAGTTCAATTGAGATCATGTTCTAGGTATGTAAATTGCCTTAAACATATTTAGCTTCAAATAAAATTGACTTAAATGTTTCTCTATGAATACTGTCATATTTGAGTGTAATGAGTCTGACAGCACTGGCCAGATTTCCAACAGCTCCACAAGCTCCTGTCTCTTCACCAGGAGCCACACTGGGCATCAGGATCCAGATGCCTCTTCCTCCTGGGAGCTGTGTGCTGTGATCCTGGGCACTGCAGCACTTCCATGGAATGTGGGGTGGCAGAGGTGGAGCACAAGTCTGCAGTGAGTCTCTGAAAAGGATTATGCCTCGAAGGAAGAGGTGCAGCATAAAAACATTTCCATCCTCTGTGTTTATTGGCATTTCAGCCCCTCTGCCATTCCCTCTGTGGATGGCTGGAGATGGAGATAAATCCTGTTCCCTCTCCTACAAACTGATTCACAACACTCAGCTGGAACATGTGGCTGAGAGGTTGGAAAAGGTGCTGAACAACAGAACTCTCACAAACTGTACAAGTAGAATTTACTGGAACCCCCGAGGGGCTCTGGACTATGCAGTAATAGTTTTAACAGGGTGCTTCCTTAAAACAGGAGCACCTGTTAATCCCCAAAAAAAGCAGGATTTAAGTCTGCCCCTGAGTGCCCAGCTGTTTATATGGAGGGTAACTCCCCACACCTTGGCTTAACTGCACGTTTTTGCACGTGTAGGAGCTGCACAGAGCCCTCCAGAGGGGAGCTCAGCTTACAGCTGCTCCCCACAGCTGGTTACTGGGCTGGGCTGCAAATCCAGTTGAACTGGTCAGTCTGGTACCAGTTACAAGTTGCTGCAGCAGTTGTCTGGGCAGAAGTTGGCTACAGTTACCCCCAGCTCCAGTTCTTAGCTGCTTCAGCAGCTGAGCCTTTCTGAATTAAAGGATGTAGTCACTACAAAAAACAGGCAGAAAGAGGAAACTCTATCAACCAACATACAAAATCTTGATCCAAGTGCACAAGTTGTAAATTTACTGGGTTCCTTCTTGTGCTAGCTCTGCTTTCCTCAACTGCCCTGAGCCTACAATTTTCTTTCCCCCTTTTGGAACACAAGCTAGAGAAACTCATGATTTACAAATTTAAATCTTACAAAACTTGCTTATTTTATTAACACTGAGGGGAAATACGGGAAAACCCATCTTGGATTTTTATCCCTTCAGTACTGACATACACAAACACATCCAGGTCTTTTTGGTACCGGTTTAGAAGAGTTTAAGGTGACCAGAGACTTGATCTATGACATCAGCTGGTCCTGGTCCGATCCCAAGGACTGTCCTGGAGCCTGGAGCTATCTGAGTACGCCCAGCATCCTGTATCAAGCTCACAGTCAGCCCCAGGCGCTTCGCTTCAGCCAGGAGCTGCACCAGAGTCTCTTCATCGGGAGCTTTGAGCACCACTTTGGGTTGTCCACAATATTCCCACTGCTTCAGGAGCTCGGGATTCCTTTTGTGAACCTGCTTGTAGGCAGAGACAGCAGCATGGGAGCACTGTGCTGCCACTTTGCCCTTGCCCATTTTCAGGTCGTTGCGGACGATCAGCACCAGCTTGAGCTCCCCGGACTCTCCCATGATGTCGGCCTCTGCCCCCGGGCTGTTGGAAGGCTCTGGCACGATTCCAGCTCCAGGCTTCCTGCGGAGCCTCCCCCGGATGCCCCAGCCCAGGCACACACCGCACACCACCCCGATGATGACGTTCAGGAACTCGGGCTCCAAGAGAGAAATCATGGTGGATTTTGGAGACTGCCTCTGAAAGGGGGGAAAGACAGAATTTGCTTGAGCGTTTCTCAGCTTCTGAGAGCATTTTGTGTGCTCTCACCTGGTTTCCACTTGGTTATTTGAAGACAAAGAACATTTGTTAGAAATGCAGAGTTCCCCAGACACAGCTTTCTGACTGAAAATGCTTCACTGGTGATGGGCTTTGACTCGGCAAACAGAGCCAAGATAAAATGGCAAATTATCACAGAATCATAGAATGGTTTGTGTTGGAAAGGGCCTTTGAGTTCATCTGTTCCACCCTCTGCCATGGGCAGGGACACCTTCCACTGTCCCAGATTTCTCCAAGCCCTGTCCATCCTGGCCTTGGACAATTCCAGGGATCCAGGGGCAGCCACAGCTTCTCTGGGCACCCTGTGCCAGGGCCTCCCCACCCTCCCAGGGAAAATTTTTTCCTAATATCCAATCTAACCCTCCTCTCTGGCAATCTGAACCCATTCCCCCTTGTCCTGTCACCCAGCCTCTGTGAACAGTCTTGCCCCACCTCTCCCGTAAGTTCCCCTCACGTACTGGAAGGCCACAATTAGGTCACCCCGGAGCTTCTCTTCTCCAGGTGGAACGCTCCTAATCCTCTCAGCTTTTCCTCATGTCAAAATTACACCTAAAAACGGAGAGAGAAACGGTGAAATGCTGCAGCTTTTAAGTCAACACCCCACATTCAGCTGAGGAGCGGGGCCGCCTCCAGCTCCACCGCGGGCTGCGGCACCTCAGCCCC
>VYXF01008148.1:30733-78047 GCA_013397295.1 Polioptila caerulea | reverse complement strand
CCCCAAAAATCAACCCCCTCCCAAGCCTATTTATTTTATTATGTGCATTCTTTCAACTACCATTAGGAATTGTCTCTGAGAACTGTTTCACTGGCTCTGACATCTGTAATTTCTGACAATCTCCAAGCATCTCTTTAAACTAAGCAGAAATAACATTTGAGGATTTATTTTAAGACCTCAAATCTTATTTGGTTCACCTACATTTAAACCCCACAAAACTGACCTGGGTACCAATAGGGGCTACAACAACAAAAAATCCCTAAAAAAATTAAACTCTATCTAAACATTTTTGTTTTGTTTGTTTTGCTTTTCATTTGCAGATCCCTCGATGCTGAGTGAGCGGAAGCGAAGGGAGAGAGAGGAGAGGTTGAATATTGTACTGTGGAAAAAACCGCTTGTTACCTTGCAGTATTTTTGCCTGGAAACTCTAATAAACTTGAAGGAATGGACCATAAAGTAAAGATCATTTCTTTAACTTCTACTAAGCGTTCTGGGCAAACCCATGCTCTGATTCAGTAGGTCATTCTGACATCTCACTTTCCCTGATGATTCACAACTTGAAAACTGTTTGGTTTTTTTTTATTTCAGAGAACATGTGTTTTTGTGCCTTAAAGGGGGCTGCTGGAACATCCCACACTTGTAGCTGTGCTCTCACACCTTCTGCCTAATTTACATGAGTGCAGCAAGGTGCCTGGGGGAGAAAATGGCCAACTGCCTTTCTGAAGAGTTGAATATTCCAGTTTGAAGTGTGGGACAGTGTTTAGGGATCCTTAAGGCAAAGGGATGTTGTGCTTTTGGCTGCAGTGTTAAGCACTGACTTCCTGATGCAGGTGTTGGTATCACTGAGTAATCTTCAAATGGCTCAGCCAGGGCAGAGATCAGGGTTGTGTGGAGCTTGCAGTGATGTTTATGATGCTGTAAAGAGGACTTTGCTTCTCTGTGGGCCTTTTTACAGCAGGAAATGATTTATTAAAGCACTTTTCCCTGAGTGTTGTTTTCACACTGGATAAAACCAGCTTTTCTTCCAGGGAGAGAATCTGTGAGGAGCAGCCCTGCCATTCCCTGCTGAAATGCAGAGCCAGTTCTTAAGGCACAAGGCCCGGGGGTTTCATGCCAAAACATGAGTACAATTTGCAATGAAAATGCCAAGAGCAGCAGCCATCCAGTGCTTGTGTTGGTAACTGGGCTCTGTTGTGCTTGGGACTGAGTTTACAAAGCTTTTCCCCATCAGGAGACAGGCTCTAGTGTCACCTTGGGTGACTGCAGCTGCTGGGCTGCTCCTCTGCAGGCTGAGCTCAGCCTGCTGCTCACTCACCCTCTGGGCTAGGCTGGAGGTGCTGCCAGTTCAGATTATTGACAGGAACTTCTGGTTTCCATTTTCTTTTGAAATTATTAATATGAAAAACACCAGGCTTATGTAGTGTAGTCTTAATTCCCTTTTACACCCCCGCCCCAAAAATCAACCCCCTCCCAAGCCTATTTATTTTATTATGTGCATTCTTTCAACTACCATTAGGAATTGTCTCTGAGAACTGTTTCACTGGCTCTGACATCTGTAATTTCTGACAATCTCCAAGCATTTATTTAAACTAAGCAGAAATAACATTTGAGGATTTATTTTGAGACCTCAAATCTTACTTGGCTTCCTAGACAGTTCTGTTACAGATAGCACTTGCCTCCTCTGCTGAGCAGCACATTCAATTGTCTGGCACTCCCCTGACAGAATCTTACAGAAAATAACCCTGACTATTACAAACTATTAAGCTGAGACCTCAGATTGACTCTTAATGATCTCCTGTGTTCCCTTGCATTAATTGTGTTTTGAATGACAATCATTTAAAAATTCAATTGTCATACTAATGTAAGCAGCACTAACTTTAATTTTAAAATATTTTGATTGTTCTTTTGAGCCTGCTTAATATGAAATATTTGTGACTGTTTTCCTGTGTTATGTCTTACATTTCTATCTTTCTGTCTAAATAGATAAGTTCTGTTCTCAGTTTGCTGTTGTAGTCTGGGAATTTTAAGTGATGCTAGCACTTTGTAATATATCATTAGGTGACAATATAACAGTGTTTTCTGGAAAATAATAAATGTATTTGCTAATCTACTGTCTGTGGCCACATACACATCAAGCAGAAAAAAACCCAGTAAAACCAAACATGCTCAAAAATTGGGAGCAAATTATTTTGGAAAACACTTTTCTCCCTTTACTCACCTAATGCTTCAGAGTTACCTAAAATATATTTATTAAATTTGGAGCTGTTACAAGATATTAATTTTAATAGACAAAAGGAAACAAAATAACATAAAGAGTTGTTCCTGTGGCTGTCACTGTGGTTCTGCCCAGCAGCACAGTTGGAAATCAGCACTTCTGAATTCCACCCAGCTTGTCCTTGCCCAGGGCCAGTGCAGGGCCTGCTTTGCTCTGTGCTTGGCCACAGCTGCTGCTCAGGGCCTGGGTCTGACTCTTGGCTCCAGAAGCTGAATTGTTTTCAGCTTGTGTTTGCTTTCAGACAGTTACTTTGGTTTTTCTTTATTAAATAAATAAAATCTGCGTGGCTGAACTTTGATCTCACTTGACAGCGACGCAGAGATTTTTCCCTAAAGAGTAAAGGCTCCCCAGATATTTTCTCTTGGGAGGTTTACACTGCTGCCATTGTCCCTGCTGAGCACATCCAGGCAGCCCCAGCCCCCAGAGGTGACTGAGAGACTTTGAAATGCATGTTTAATGATGAAAAACCCAAATTTGCTGTTTGTCTTTAAGATTGTGGCGTCGGCGAGGGGTCCTGGTGTGCGCGTTGCTGGCACTGGCAGTGCTCACAGCCATGTACTACATCGAGGGAACACATCAACAGGTACCACCTCTGCTTCCCTGACTCACAGCCCCTTCCCTGGGCTGGGAATTGAGTGAATTGTGCTGGGATCTCCATGAATTTATAATGCAGCTTCGGAGCTGCTCCCTAAGGTTTTGTTTCTCAAGTCGTGACTGCTCTGTTGGGTGTGCATGAGTTTCAGAGGTGGGGAGGGATGAGCTGTGCTATTTGATCTGTTCTGGTGGATGTGGAGGTGTCTCATCTGCTCCTGAGTAAAGCACACCTCGGGTGCTGCAGCACTCCTTCACAGCTGCTGTCAGCAAGATTTTAATAGTGCTGGGAGCTCTCAGGGGGAAATGTTACCCTGAGTCGTGGCAGGGCTTCGTGGCTCCCAAGAAATGATTCTTGTGTTTCTGGGGAAGGCTCTCCCACCCACCTCCAGGCACACAGAGAGATGTAAAATGGTTTTATGGTTCAGACCTGTTTCTGTGCTGCTTCTCATTGTTTTCAAATGGTCGTTAAAGGCTCTGTGAAGCTTTGGTGAACACAAAGCCTGGTGCTTTAGGAGCTCTGGAAGTGTAAGACATGGCTTAAGGAAGTGTAAGACATGGCTTAAGGAAGTGTAAGACATGGCTTCAGCTTAGTGATGATGTTGCCTCCACCTTTCCCCATCCCAATTCTCTTGGATTTTCAGATTTTCCTGGAGGACACCCCTTTTAAAAACCAGTTCCAACTGATGTCACAGCTCTGACATGAGCAAGTTCCCAGTTCCAGAGCACTTGCTTCCATCCCTCCTGCTGTGGTGTGGCACTGCCTGCCTGAGGGATCTGCAGTTCTGGAACCCAAGTCCTGACTCCCCAGGTTTCCTTAAGCCTGCTGGGAAGAAACCTGATCCTCTGGGACTGCTGAGGGCAGTGTCACCCTGAGGTGACAGCCAGTGCAGGAGCTCCCTGTTAAGGAGGTGTCAGCTGTGTGCACTTGGCATTTTCAGGATGTTTTTGTGCCCTGGCAGGTTGGAGCCTGGGTAAGAATGGTGTGAACTTCACCTCAGTGCTGTTGGTCCATGGATGGTGTAAAGGAGTGTCCAGAACTTGCTGGGACTTTCCCACATCCCCTCATTTCTGGGGGCAGCACACAACCAGCATTTTAATGTTTTCTTAAAAGTAACAAACCTGCCACTCACTGCTCCAAGATGCAACATTCAACAGACTCACTGGGAGTGCAGCTGATTTTATTGCTTTATTTAAACTGTCCAGACAATTCCCTGAGCTGCCTGAGCTCTACTTGACACTGTCTGGGATCTGCTTCTTGTGAACCTGTTCTGGATTTCAACCTCACACTATTGAACCTGAATTTCCATCTACCTTCTTGGAAATCTGCTGATTTCAAGATGTAGGAGGGGTTTTCTTTTGAAAGTGCACTGTTTCCTCTACACATCTGTGCTGTCACTGTAATAAATTGCAAACAGAAGTATTTAGGAGTCTATTTCAGTTGTTATAATCCAGATAAATGTCTGTGTTAGCTTGTAGCTTAGTTTTCTCCCTTGGAGATTTCATAATTTATTTTTTTCCTTTTTTTGTGTTTTTCCTTGCTCAGTATGTGCGGTACATGGAGAAGAAGTTCTTCTGGTGTGCCTACTGGGTAGGATTGGGCATTCTCTCCTCTGTTGGGCTTGGAACAGGTCTCCACACCTTTCTGCTCTACTTGGTAAGGAGATTTCCACACCATGTCCTTTCTGAATTGAGTCCTTTAATTGCTGCATATTTCAAAAGAGGTGAATAAATAATTTTCTGTGAGTTCTAAACATTAAATACATCTAAAGTTGGTGCTCTGGTGGATGCTGTTCCTGTTCTACACTGCATCCATCACCTTGTGCTGTAGTTTGTAAGCTCTGTGTTTGTTGAACTGTGGATATTGGCCTGCTGTTGGTTAATCCTCACTTTGAAACAATGAGCCAAATCTGCAAGCTCTATCCTCTAATCTCCTCATTGAAATGAAGCCTGTTCCACTGTGTGCAGCTCAAGTGTTTCCATTTAAAATTTTTCAGAGTATTTTTTTAGTAGCTTAAAATGATCATTTTTCTAACTGAAGCCACCAAAACAGGCAGCTGGTTTAAAGTTCAGTCTGTATTAATTTTGCTTTGAAAATAAAAGCAAGAACAATGTTTTTCTATGAAGATAAAATACGAAAATTTGCATGATGTTGTTTATCTCAACTTAGCTATGAAAGTCAGGGAAATGTTTGGGTGTGTTTTGCTTTTGGCCATTGGATTAGTTCCTGGGTTATGAAACCACTGTCCTGGATTCAAGAAAAGGATTCATGGCCACAAAATAATTAAAACCAGTTCATGCAACAAATGTCATCCTGTATTTGGAACAATTACAGATGTTTACTTTCAGAGCTGCTTTAATCATTAACAATAACACAGAAAACACTGCAAGAAACTCCTGCCTTTCCCCCCAGCAGGGCAGTGCCTGGGATGATGGAATGGCATGGGATGAGCAGCCTCAGATTGACTGAGTATAGCTAAGGATTGTGGAAGGAATTCCTGCTAAACAAAACCAAGTTGGTGCATTGAGCACTGCCAGACCCCAGGCCACTCCAACATGATTTTGTCACATGAAATATTCCTAAGACAGCACCACTTCTTTTCTTCAGTGAGGTGGAACCTTTCTTTTACTCTGTATTTAAAAATCAAAGTTCTAAATCATTTCAGTGTAGGAAAATTAAATTCCATAATACATCACTTTGATTATCCTGTGGGATCTGGGAACCTCATGGAGGTACTTAGGCCATGACCTGAGCTGACACTGAGAGAATTTAGAGAAAATTCAACTTCTCAGTTGGTTTCTCAGTATAATTTCTGCTGGGTGTTTGGGAGGTTAACAGCCTTCCAAAGATTACAGGGATGTATCACCCAGGAAAAGAAATTGAGTTGAATATTGTTAGGGAAGGTATTTATTTGAAAGATAAAAGGGAAGGCTTCACATAACTCAGTAGGAGGGGGAATCAGACTGAACAGATTACACTGAGAAGTGAACAGATTACACTTAGAAGGTGGTTATAGAGTAAAATATAATAAAAATGTACCATCAACATCCAAAGTGTAATGCTACTACAGCAGAAATACTGGTTTGCTTTAAATATATGAGGCAGATCAGCATATTCCTGTTTCACTGAGGGAATTCCGTGAAGGCAGTGAGTGTAGGAAGAACGAGAAGCCAGGATTTGTTTTCCTTTTTTTTTTCTCCTGAGCAAGATTTAGTGATTAGCATGGTCTGCTCCGGTCAATTAACACCTGGACGCTGCCTGAGCCCCTCCTGGTTTACACCTCGGTGGAAGCCACGCGGGTGTTGCCACTAGATGGCAGAGGGAGTGTAAAAACAGCAGCTCGTGTTTGCCTTTGAAGTGCCTGAATTGTCCATGTCCTTATCACGGCAGCTGTGCCAGCAAGGTGTGCCTGGAACACGTTATCGCTGCAGGAAAACAGAGCTTGTACCTGCTCAGTGTGACCGGGAACGAGGAGTACTCACTCACATGGGGCTGTGCTGCAGCTTTTAGGGGACAACTCTTTCACTGTGCTCTTCTGGATTTAACCCATCTGGAAACAATGCAATGAGAAGCTCCAGCTCTCAAAGGGAGGAGTTGGAACTATTTTGCTTTGTTATTTGTACAGCAGTGCCCTCTAAAAGTAGAAATATGACACATTAAGTGGGGCTCTCAGTATGAACTTCAGCATTACCGTTGATCTACTTTTCATGTTCCTTATACTTAAATTTTATTTCTTCATAATGGTAAAACTTATTCTTCTGTTGACTCAAAGAAATGAAAAGTTACAAAACAAATCCTCCCCTGCTTTAGTGCCTGGATTTGCTGGCAATAGAGAACAGACCCAGTAAGTGCTTTCAAATTGCTTTTAATTAATTGCTCATTTTAAAGCTGTATGTACAGGGAGATTGTTGGGAATGCAATTACATGCTGGGAGAACAATGCCCTTGGGCCCACCCATGTGGTGCTGAGCTCTGCTGGGACTTGCAGCATTGTCTGTGCCACTGAGGGCACTGTGGAGGAATTGATGGCATGTAGGCACCTGCTCAGGCTCCTTCAGCTGTCACACAGGTGCATCTGAATTAAATTCACTGCATTATCCATTCATGGGAGGTGGCAGGTCCCAAGCCCTGGGCACGCTGTGGAAGTCCTTATGCAATGGCTGCAGTATAGGAATGACTCTGATGTTTGCTCTCCCTGGCCTGTTTAGCTGCTTTTCCAGTTGAAGAGTTGAAAACTGGCATTTGTCTGGATCCTTCAGAGCATCCCTCACCAGCTGCTTCTTGGAGCTGCATTCCGGTGCCAGGAGGGATCCCAGGGTTAGCTGAGAAGGGAGGACTTGGAAACAGTTTGCTAAAAGTAGAATTTCAAGCAGCCTCAGTGTGGGAGGGGTGTTGCTGCCTCAGGATCATTTCGGTTCACATCTGAGTTGGGATTTTTTTGGTCACCAATCCTTGGTGCTTGAAGAGGGACGGGTCGGGCGTGTCAGTTTGAGACCAGGCTTGTAATTGCTGGTCCTGTGATTCGAGAGCTTTCCCTATGTTACAAAAGGCCTGAACATTATCTGATGTGTCAGTTCCTGGTTTAATGCTGCTTCCTTAGTTGTTGCCAGCACTGGATGTAAAATCTGACATGGCTTTTTGGGAAGCAATTCTCGTGCTGCACTTGGCACTGAGCTAAGGGCTGGCACAGAGCAGGAGCAGGGAAGCAGGCCACTCTTCAACAATCCATTCTGACACTTTCAAAACAAGTCTGCTGGCTTCTTTTCCTAAAGCCCATGAAAGGTTTTTCACAATTCTTTAAAAACAACCCTTAAAAATAGTAATCATGATGTGGTTCTGTAGGAAATAAACCGATTATGATTAATGACTCGAAATACTGGTTTTAGCAGTACATGGCTTTTTCCTCGGTCCTGAGATGTTTTCTGTTGGTGGTAGATTAAAATACAAACAGCATGAATCACCTCATTACCAGCAGAGGAGGGCTGAGGGTAACTCATGAGGAATTTTTGGTGTTTGCACATCTCTGAAAGATCTTTGCTGCCGAAAATGAATGAATGAGGTGTCCAGAGCAGGCGACAGTAGGTGGAGTGCTGGGTTGGGACCATGGGCTGAGGCCATCCCCACCCAGTGCCTCGTGCTTTGGTTTCACTTCAGCTCTGAAAAAACGGATTGTCAAAGATGCTGCTTTAGTAAAGGAAAGTGCTTCAAACGAGTGCTGGAGGGCTCTAAGGTCCCCTGTCCCTGGGGATGTGAAATCCCTGAGGGCATGAATGGCACCAAATCCCTCACAAGCTCCGGGCCAGCTCTGGCTCTTTGCACTGTTGGTGTTTTTGTGGCTTAAATGTGGATTTTGTTATTTTGTTTGCTGCTGCTGGAGCCGAGGGGGCAACTGCTGAGGGGGTTTGTGCTGGTGGCCGGCCCTGGGCGAGCACAAACAGGAAATGTGAGGTACAATAGCAAGGCCTGTGCCGAGGTCCAGCCCGGATATTTCAGCGCTGGAATCTGTGGCTTTGTCAGGAATTCTTACAGGGCTGCTCGGCAGCAGGGTGGAAGAGGGCATGGCAAAAATAAAGAGCAGAAATGTGCCTTTAAAGAGAAAAGTGAGTCAGAAAGGCAGTGCCCTCATTGCCAGTGCTGCCCTGAGAGAGCCGGGCTGGCTTTGTCTGGCTTTGAGGGCTCAGCATCTCACTTTCATTCTGAACTGGCTCCCCCTCACCCAGGGGGGTGGCCCTCCACATTCTGGCCTCCACAGTCATAGTTTGCAGCTGAAATGAGCCCTGTGTTGGCCCTACCCAAACTGGTTTAGGTTAGAATTTGAACATTTAAAAGCCAGACACTTGTGCAATAATGAGTCCATTATCTTGGGAAAGAAAAATAAAAAAGATGGTGGTGTAAATAATTTTAAAAAACCCAACAAAACAAAACAAACCCACACAAATAAACTGTTGCCTGTCAGGACTACTGAAAGCTTTTTTAAGTCAAACCTAATTCCTTTTAGTTCTCTTGTTCCAGGAGCTGAGCTTGTAAGAGGACTCATGGTAAAATTACTAAAGTTCCTCTTAAAAGAGAAACTCACAAAGCAATACTTACTCCACTTTTATGAAGTAGACAGAATAATTTAGAAACCCACACAACTTATTCTGATTTTTTTTTTCTCCATTTACTTCCTCGTGACTAACACACAGGAGTATTTTCATAGTAATTATCAGCTTCAGGAGAGGTTTTGCTCTTTCCACGCAGATCATTCAAAAGTATTGTGAGTAACCCAGCAAATGATGATTCTGTGTGTAAAGGAAAAAGTGAGAAACAAAGCCAGGTGGGAGGTGCAGCAGTGCTCCCCTTCCCAGTGCTGAATTCCTTTTGTGAAGTGAGGTGTTCATTTCCAGCCCTCTCTGTTCTCCAGTTCACACGTCAACTCGCAAGCCTAAAACAAAGGAAATAAAAAAAGGTTCTGTTTAATACCTGTGCTCACATTACTGCTATTGAATTGCTGAGGTGGATGAAAGAAAAATACGTGGAGGGTGCAGAAGGCAGAAATTAATTCTAAAATAAGTTGAAATGGAGCCTGTTTGTGTGAGGGTCGTTTTTGTCTCTTACTCTGTCATTTGTTTCTTTCCTGTCTCTACTTCCTCCAGCTGTCCTAAGCTTTCTACAATGAACTGAAATACCCTGAAATATGTGAATCAACATAAAACCTTTTAAAAAAATCACTTTTGCAATTCTCTCATTGGAAATTCCTGCTTACAGCACACCTGGGCTCTGTTCTGCTTGATACTGCAGTATTGATATTAATAATGCACTGAGGAACTGGGATGGTCTGCTGAATTAACTGAACACTGCTGCTAAATCAGTTGTGCAGTCTGGGTGCTCCTTAAATCTTCTGGTGGCTCTCTTGTATTTTAAAAATCTGAGATGAAAAGTGGTGCTTTGAAGGAGAAAAACATTCATTGGAAATCTTGGTCCCTCTAAGTGCTCCTATTGCTGTGTTGGATGCCTGTAGGTATCTACAGAGATAGACTTGGGTCAGACTGTGCAAGAACAGTCCTGGGGTGATGGAGGAGTTCATGGGACCATGGAGGATTTAATGGGACCAGGGTGGATTTAATAGGATGATGGAAGAGTAAATGGGACCAGGGGAGGAGTTCATGGGACCATAGAGGATTTAATGGGACCATGGAGGAGTTCATGGGACTGTGGAAGATTTAATGGGACCAGGGAGGAGTTCATGGGATGATGGCTGCACCCTTTTCTTCCTGCTGAGGGTTGATGGACTTTACCTTGGAGAGGCTGCACCCTGTTTTCATTATCTGCTCTCCACTTCCTCAACGTTTGTTCTGTCAGGTCTCTGCTGGGAGGGCACTTTGTGCTTTCTCCTCATTTGCTCCCTTGGAGTCTCTACGGTTTTTTGTTGTTTTGTTTTTTGGTTTGTTTTTAACGCACAGCCTGAACTTTATACCTTTCATGTCCTGCTTCCTGGAGCAGGATGAAAATAACGATGATTGTGCAGAACAATCTCTAATTGGAGATCCTAAAGCCAATCACCACTGCTGGTGGCAATTTGAATAAGTGCTGAGATTTACTCTTGGGAAATGAGTGGATGGCTAGGGAAGGGCAAGGAGAAAACACTGACAGAGTATTTCATTATTTTATTAATGATTTTCTGTCAGCAGCAGAAGATAAACTTGAATTCTTGCAATTGTGCTTCCCCCTGACCCAAGTCTATCTGTTTCTATAAAAGTAATGTAAGCACAGCCTTAAAAAAAATCTGCTTTTCATGTTACTCCTTAGAGCAGCACCATGGCCCTTTACACAGGCAGTGGTGCCACGTGCTGCTCCCTCAGTGCCTCTTGTTTAGTCAAATCCAGAGTTTGTGGCCGATCATTTGGAATTTCCATCAGCTCTGCACTGTGGGGCAAGGCTTGGCTGAAGGTGGGAATAGAAACTTAACCACAGAGTGTAAAATTAATACACGGCTTGAAATGCTGTGAAGGTCTTCTAAACCCAGCCCTGAGCTCTTGCTGGATGTTTGTGTCACTTGAGGATGCTCTAGGTGCAGGATCCTCCAGCCCCAGCCCCATTTCCAGCCAGCACCACATACCAGATGTTATAAAATCAGGAGACATTTTAATCTCAGAGCACAGACAGACAGACAAACGGCACATATTTACCAGCCACTTCCAGACCAAGCTTCTCCCTCTTAATCACAGAGCAGTTCTCTCTGTGGGTAGCTGTCCACCCCTCTGAGAGATAAAAAAGATGCTGGAACTGTGGTGTGATGACTTTCTGGAGAGGTGTGATGACTTTGTGGATAAGTATGGGATGAGTCGTGGCCTGGGGCACCACTCAGAGGATGTTTCCCATGAGAAGAAAGCTTTTGTTTTTCCAATTTATCTCCATCAAATACATCAGGACATGTTCCCCCCCTGTGCAAAGGCTGAGTCTTGAACCCAGTGTGAAAAGCAGAGTATCCATGGAGGAAAACAGATTTTTAGTGCATTAAACTCAGCAAGGAGTTCAGGGTAATATTTTTCTTGCTGGCAGACATATCACTTTTCTTTGAGAAATGCTTCTAAATTAAAGCCAGTCTAAAATTATATCCTCCCCCAAAATAAAAGGTTAAAATTAGATGTGGTTGTTCTTGTATCACTTGAGCAGCCTGGCTGTTCTGTGAAGGGACATGTGAGAAACCAACACTTGATACAGGCTTTGTTTGGAGCTTGAATTGACTTCCCAGCCCAGGTGCTCAGAATGATTAATAATGTGAAAATATGATTCATTTTTAATTGGATACTCACTTTTCCTTATGGTAAAGACTTTCTGCTGTAAGAATTAGACAGATCAGCATGTTCTTAAGGATTTTAACTTGTGATTTTTTTTACATGTGGCTGCTGTCTCTTTCTACTTCCACAGATGAATTTCCAAGCATAATTTATAGATAAAAAAGATTTTTACTTTACAGAAATTTCATCTTACATCACTTTAAGTAACTCATTTTTGTGCCATTCCAACTTGGGTGCCTTCAATCACTGCTGTAAAACTCCTTTGAAGCCCTGTGAGTTCAAGAGTTCGAGGTTACCTTCTCTGAGACATTGGGGTTGTGCAGACAGGGATTTCCAAACTCCCCTGAACTGCTGTTGCTAAGAAATAGATTTATGTTGAGTTCATCTCGATGAGCAAATCTTGTCTTGTTTGATTTGCAAATTGTACAGATATTTCTAACACATCACATTCCGGCCTGACCACAGGCTCCTTCTGGTCGTCAGCAGTGGCAAGCGAATGTTTCTCACCCGAGTCAGCAGAATCCCTCTCCATTTCTCCTCTGCTATCCTTTGTTAGTGCCTCCTGCAGCTTAAAAGAAAAAAAAAAATCGTTGGAGGAGGGTGAGGGAAGGAGTTGGTGTTCAGGATCTTACACGCCTTGAGTTTCAGTGACTTTTCCTGCTTTGGCCAGGGGCACATCTGAATCGCCCGGGATTTCGTGTGTGCTGTGATGGGTTTGAAGCAGTTTTGTCCTTTCCAAAGGCAGAGTTGCAGTCACAGTCCAAGGGGGACATCTGAGAGGACTTCCCCAAGTGCTGAAACAAACTGAACCATTGCAGGGAGGCAAAACACTCCGTGTTTCCTGCAGCCCCACGCAGAGGAGGGAGGAGGAGAGGATGGAGGAGGTGTAATTTGTGAAGAGGTTTAAAAAGCTGCATGGGAATGAATCCTCCTGGATTTAGAGTCAGGGCTTTTCCAAAGGTGGCACCTCGAGCCCGTTTGAAGCTGATTCCCTGCTCCCTTCAGATTAAACCATCACTAAATAGAAATGAACCCCCCAGTCCTGCTGCTCCTCCTCCCAGCCCTGGCCCTGTTCAGCCAGGCATTGTGTGGAGGCGCTGGGTACCCAGGGCTTTGGGGAAGCTCCACAAGCAGAGGTCGGGGTGTTGCTGGGAGCCTGCCAAGCCTGGGACAGTGTCCCTGGGAGCCCCAGGACACCCGGACACGGGAGGAGGATGCAGGATTGCTCTGCTTCCCTTTGGCTCGCTCCGGCTCCATCCCAGCCTTCACCACTCTGAACCAGCCATTTGCACTTTATTCCTCATTCCAGTTCAAATGTGGCTTCTGTGGCTTCCCCCACTCCAACTTTTTTCCATTATAGAATTGTTTACATTGCTCTGGGAGAGCTCTGTTCCCTTGGCCTGGCCTTCAGGTGGCCGTTGGCAGCTGTTTTGTGAAATGCCTTTTTTGTTTCTTTTTTCCATTGGCTACTCCCTGTGACATTTTTCCTTTTGCAGACATTTGTTGAGACTGGGAGGGCTCTCAACAGGAGGGTTTTGAGGTTGTTCAGCCACTTCCAGGGTGGCAGCTCTGCTGGGAGAGACTCCTGCAGCATCTCCCGTTGGCCATTTTTGTCCTTGTGGGCTCCCCTGGGATTTTAGGATCTGCTTTATCCACCTTGGGTGCACTTTGGGAAGAGATCTGGGAGATGCTGAAGCCTTGCAAGGGCTGGGGGCTGCTTATCACTGCTGATAGTAGTGATTAAATTTGTCTCTTGCTGTTCTAAATAAGCTGCTGTAGTTCCTCTGTGCTGTGGTGAGCATTCTGAATTTTGTGGAAGTGAAAGCCCCCCCTCTGGATTCTGTATCTCACTGCCTTGGCCACGGCCTCGAGCATGGGAACGGTCATTTACAACTCAAACACGGGGGAATTTCCTCCACGCAAATCTGCTTTTCAGGAGAGTTTCACTGCAAATTTCTGCAGGTGAAAACCATTAATTTTAGTATGATGGTTTGAGACCTGGGTTTTTTTGTCCCCAGGTAGCTGTCAGACCTAGGGAGGGGCAAGCAGGGGATGGGATTAAATTCCCCAAGTTTCAGAGTGGAGAAAGAGGTTCCCAGGTTTGCCATAAATGTACTTTACAATTTTAGGGAAGTTTCAAATCTCTTTTTATCTGCCCTTGATGAGTGAAATAGAGAGATGTTATTTATTTATTTAGCTCTGAAGCTGCTGTGGAGATGATCTTGCTACAGGTACCAAGAAGTTTATTGCCATTAGGGCCTATAGAAATATTAATAATATAAATTATTACTCATTGGTTCATTCTTCCAGTCTTTGTTCTCCCTTCTATATCAAAATCTCTCTTATGTATCAATTTCTGGATCCCCTCTTACTCAGTTTTATTTCATTGAACCTTTTTCTTCTCCCCAAGAGAGACTGTGCCTCATTTATCATCTCCCAGGCTTTGGATTTCTGCAATCCAAAATACACCCAAGCACTTGGAATGAGTCTCCTGTAAAGCAACAAGGAATAAACACAAGAATTTTCCTGCTCTCAGAGCAGCTTGTCCTTCACCAGTTGCATGCCAGAAGAATGGGTTTCTTTGGAATTGTTTGCATATGACAACAGTAGTTGCAGCTGCCATACAGAAAATATAACGGGCATTTTATTTCAACATTCTTAATTCACTGAAAAATGACAGTGTGGCTGTCATTGCCTCAGTCCAGTGCTCTGAAATGCTGGTGAGTGAAATTCATCTTCCCAGCAAATCCAGGAGTGCTGGAGCTTCCCCTTGTGTGTGGAATTTCACCCTTTAAGGTGCAAATGAAGCTTTGGGGGCTGGATGTGTCCCTGGCTCCTGCATTTCAAAGGAGCCCGTGCAGGGAAGGGCAGGGCTCAGCTCTGACACACTTTCCCTCTGTTCTGGAAGAAATTGAGCTTTGGGGTTTTTTTGGGGGGTTGTATCAAACTCCCTGATAGCTCTAATAAAATGAAAATAAATTAAGATTGCAGCTAAAAATGTAGAAGAAAATTGCTGGCAATATTTCCCAGCACGATGTCAAAACCCATCAAATAATGAATAGCAGAAGTTAAGGTTTGTGTAATTGGTTCTGCACTTAATGAACTTTAGATTTATTTAAATCTGTGGTTTTCCATAAAGACCTCACTTCAATGCAGTCATTTTATTTTTTTTCCCTCCCTCTTCCCTGGACAGTGTTTCCATGACCTTTGTTCAGTGATTGTTTTTTAGTTACAATATCTGGTGTTCAGATTGTTTGAATTGCTTCACAATTCTTTTGTATTAAAAATAATGGCAATTCTTTCAGGTTTATAAACTATGTAGCAGTTCATTTCTTGAACAGATTTTTATACTCGTTTTATTTGGAGATCTGTCCAAAAAAATATTTCAGTGTAAGATGGAGACTAAAATTAATTCAGTTAAATGGTATTTAAATCATGTTTATTTAAATACATTGTATTAATATCAATTTATTTAAATACATGTTTAAATTGTAAATTATATTTCAAGGCATTTTTCAGCAAAAAGCAGTGAGGTCTCTTTCTTGTTTACTCAGAAAAAACAGACACAAGTTAAACAACTGGCTGTTGAGGAAAAATACAGAAGTTAAAAAAGTCTGCTGCAAGATGTCATTAAACCCAGTCATTAAAAAAAATCAATATATAATTTAAATGCCTAATCCTCTAGAAGCAGCAGCAGGGAAAACACCTCCTCTAATAAAGCTGGAGGTCATAAATACCTTCAGGAGAACGATGTAAAATATTTGAAAATTCCTGTTTTTTTAAAAAAGTGTTCTTATTTCTCCTTGGCAACCTTCTAAGTGGCAGGGCAAAAGCTGAAAGGCTCCCTAACATTTTAGTGGCTCAATAATTTTTTTAAAAGTACATTAATAGCTGAACATTGCAATTCAGATTGTCTTAAAAAAACTCCAACAAACAAGAATCTTACACAAATAACATCAACAGCCAAAGTGAGAAGCATTTTAGAACAGGGCCAAATGGTAGAGGGGATGCTAATTTTCATTTTTATTCTTACACACATAAAATGCAATTTATTTTTTTGGTTTAATTTTTTTTTTCCCCAGGGTCCACACATAGCCTCAGTGACTCTTGCTGCCTATGAATGTAACTCAGTGAATTTCCCTGAGCCTCCCTACCCGGATCAGATCATCTGCCCTGAGGAGGAGACAGCTGAAGGCTCCATCTCCTTGTGGGCAATCATCTCCAAAGTCAGGCTGGAGGCCTGCATGTGGGTAAGGCTTGTTTCCAAAACCTGCCATTGCCATTTGTGTGTTTTTCATTTCTGTGGCCAGCAACAGACAGAAATTCCTCAATTAGCAAAATAATGATGGGTTACACTGCCCGAGGTAATGGGCAGAGTTGCCTTCCTGGTGAACCTTTTAGCCCTGATCATTTTCATGCTTTTTATGAGGATATTCCTGGGATATTTTTATGCTAAATGCCAGCAGAAAACTTGAAGGCTGTTGATGTAAAAAGCAAAATTTTAGGAAGGGGTGTCTGCACCCCAGATGATCTGGCAGCTCTCAGGTCTAAGCAAGAAATAATGCCAAAAATTTGGGGTCTGCAACATGAGTGAAGCTGCAGCTCCTCATCTGCAGCACTCAGGCCCTCGTCTCACAGCTTGTTCTGGGCTGCAGCAGCAAATTGGATCAAATTTTTTAAAATTATTTCCCCAAATGTACATCTTTTATTTCTGTTTTTCTGCCTGTTTCCACTTCTCCCTTAACAGCTGCCCTGCTTTTCCTGTTGAAGTGAATCAGGGCCTTAGGAAACGCTGTCATTGGAACTTCCTTTCCATTTTCCTCTTTTTTTTTTCTCCTACAGCTTCTTGCAGAAGTTTAATTTTTGGAGGATTTTGGTCAGCCAGGCTGTTTTTTTTCATTTCATGTAGATCATTTTGAATTACAGTTTATACAGATGCATCTGCTGTGAACTACAAGCCAAATTCACTTTATTTTGCTGCTGACTTCCTGTCCTAGCTGATGATTTAATTACTAAATTCTTGGTTGTCCAACTCAAAAAAGGAAATTCTAAAAACAGTATCTGATGCCTGCCCTGGTGTTCTTTAATATATAAGGTAACTGGTCACTCCAATTTTTTAAATAGCAGCAGTTGTGTTAGTTACAAAAATTCCAGTCAGGTTGTGTGAGTTTAGAGACTAAAATCAAAATAGTAACAGAGCAAGTGGACTCAGAGCCCTGTCAAAAAGCAAAGTACAGCTTAAATTTCACTCCTAATGAAAGGCCAGAATTGCCTGAATGCTCAGTAAGTAGCTAAACATGCACATACTTAAAAGACTATTAATATATATAAGATTTCTTTTTATTTTCTTCCTCATCCCCCTCTGCTGAAATCTGTTTAATGGAGACAAGCAATAAAAATGGCATTTACAGCTACGTTTCTAGGGTTGCAAAATAAAAATGCAGCTGAGGGTAAACATCTCTTGCTTCATCTGCAGCATGTAAAAAGTGAGCTTGGAGGAGAATGAAGTTTAGAAAAGAGTGAACAGAGTTGCAGCCTCTGGAATCTCGTGTCCTCCAGAGCAGCCATGAGGGAGTACAAGCAGTGCCTCTGTGGTCTGACTTCCTTGGATTAGATTAGAGGAAGGACAAGGGAATAAGAACATTTGTATCCCACTTTTTCACCCTTTCCCCTCCTTCTTCCAACTCCCTGTCAGCTACCTTTGCTCTGAACTCTGTCTCCTCTGGATTTTCCCTCGGGAGCATCCTCTGTCTGCCGCTGGTGTCTCATGTAATGTTATGCTTTCTTGGAATGTTTCATGAGTACATAAACATTGCTTGCTAATTTCCTGTAAGCCAAATCAAGTTGGCAATTGCTGCTGCTGCTTCCAGAGTGTTTCTTTTGTCCTAATTCCAGCTCACTTCTTATGGAAGCTGAGGAAGAGAGTTCTTTTGGATTCTGTCGCTCTCCAACCAAACGTGCACTTAGCAAAGATAATGGTGACTTCCAGAAAGTGGAAAGGCTGATTTTTGCAAATCATCCCAGGATGACTTTGCAGAGCTGTGACTGCAAAGCTGCCCAGGCTCAGCGTCCTGTGGGGTGAAATGTGAGGATTTATCTGCACAAGGGTCACAAAACCATCAGCAGCCAACTCCAGCTGGAGATTAAAACCATTCCCAGTCCCCAGCATGTCAGTGATGGCCATTCCTGCTGATAATGAGTGTTATAAGGATTAAATAGCCCCGTGCCCAAGGAATTATGAGGTGGGATGAAAATGATGCTTTTTTCAATCCCTGTAAAAGTTGGCTTCAGCAGCCCTGGCCTGCAGAAGGGCTCAGAAACAATCTCGTAGGTGAATGCCAGTTTTCACAGCCTCCCATCCCACAGGGACAAGGAATTCAATAGTGCCCTATATTTTTAATGTGTTGCAGCCTTTTTGGTTTTTTACAAGAAATAAGGGGAAAGAATAAAAATGTTTAATTGCTCGGGATTAGCAGAACAGGCAGCCTGTGTCCTGAGCAGGATCAAGTCTGTTTAAAAGACTCTTTCTAGTGGAGTCATTTCCCAGTTTCCTTTTCTGAACGTAAAAGAATTTTGATTAGCATTTGCCTTTCCAGTTTGTTGTGAGTCCAAGGAATCTCCATGTAAAACTGGCATTCAGAGTTAAATGGTGAAAATATCGAATGTTACAAAAAGCAGTTAAATAGTTACTGCTTTGGAGCCCTTAATGGCTGCTTTTTAAATTTTTTTTTTTTTTGCTTTTATGCACTTAAGGAACCTATCTCCAGCAGACATGAAATCATATGATTTTTGTTGCACTTCTGAAATGTTTTGTAATAATGAGCATGTGACTTGTCCAATTTAAAGAAAGTTCATGTCCAGTACACACATGCAAACCTCTTCCTCAGTTCACAGAACGAAGCCAAAGCAAATTGGCAGAGCCTGGAGGAGCAATGTGACTTTTTCTTCTTGCATCACCCTGAGAACATAACCTCAAGTTAATTTTTCTGAAGTGTTGTTGCTACTGTTTTCAGGCTTATCTTCCCCTTGTGCCAGAAATATGCAGATTAATGAAGTTCAGCTTGTTGCAGTCATTTAAATTTTTTCTTCTGTGGAAAACAAGGGCATAACCATTTGAGGCCGTGCACTTTGGGTGCTTAAACTGAGAATTTAACAGCTTGGGTAACTGCAGTGGTATTTAAAACCACAACCTGTTGATTTGGAATATCCACAGCAGCTGGAATTCTTGCTTGCAGCTGTGTATAGAGCAGGAACAAAGGAAATTGAAAAGCTTTCACGTTGCTTCAAAGGAGGAGAAAAGCATTTGTTACTCACTGCTGACCCTGGGAGAGAAAAGCCATCTGCAGGGAGCACATTCCCGTGCAGTGCCCAACTGTTGTAACTATTGTCTCTTACCTGCCCTAAATTTAAACCATCCTGAGTTAATTCCAAGTTCCTGTTCCATTAGCCTCTGTTTATCCATATGTTCAATCTTAGCTCGTCTCTCTCTTTTCCCTTGGTTAAGCTAAAGCTGCCTTTACCCACAAGTCTGAACTGAGTCATTTGATGTCCTGAGAAAACAAATACAATTTTCCTGCGGTGAGAAAGCAGCCGTCCTTTCATCTGGGGTTGGCTCCAGCTACCCCAGCTGAAGGAGAGGGAAAACTCGAGCTCAGACTTTGCTTAACCTTTTTTTTTCCCTTGCTATAGTAAAACCTGAGCCTGTTTCCTTACAAACACTTGCCCTGGAGTCTCATGACTGAACAAACTCCGGGACAGCACCGGGGAGGAGCTCCTGGATTATTCTGGAGGCCCCTGGGGATCAGGGGCTGTCACATGCTGGGGAATGTGTCTGGCATCATGTGGTGGGGTGAGACACCTCAGTGCTGACTCAGGATGTGGGGGACAGCAGGGCTGTGGGGGACAGCAGGGCTGTGGGGAACAGCAGGGCCACCAGCTCCAGCCTCCCACGGCTCCGGCCACGCGCCGCTCCACGGGGCCCCAGGGATGCACGGGTCGTGTCTGCTTGACCCTGCAACCCCCAGGCTTTCCTCTGCACAGGGAAAAGAAAAGGGAAATGGGGATTCAAAGAGAACAGCATTCTGGTGGAAGTGCTGGGAATTCAGACCTAATGGATGAAAGCAAACTGCTCCAAACAGCTGGTCTGGTCGGCTCCGAGAATGGCCACGGGATTTGTGCGTGTCACATGTTTTGTGTTTGGGAATAAACAGGAAAATAAATCAGGATTGTTCTTTTCCCAGGGTGCTGGTACAGCCATTGGAGAGCTGCCCCCGTATTTTATGGCGAGGGCAGCCCGGCTGTCGGGTGCTGAGCCTGATGATGAGGAGTACCAGGAATTCGAGGAGATGCTGGAACACGCAGAGACTGCACAAGTAAGGACAGCGTGCAGAGCAGCACAATTAATAAAACACAGAGCAGCTAAGAGGGAGTAAATAACCATTCCAATTACACGAGAAGGGGCCAAAAAAAATCAGTTGGTGTGAGTTCCCAAGAGACTTCCCAGGGATGGAAAAAGATCCTGCACTGGGTGATACCTGTGGTGATGGGAGGACAAGAATGCAGCTTGTTGAAGCAAATAAAATAGTGCAGCCAATATTTGCTACAAGTACTGCAATTATTTAGAGTTCCAAGAACAGCACAATAAAGGTAGGGAGACACTGGGCTGGGAAAACAGGGGTAGAGGAGCTGCTGTTCTGTAATCCTGGTTGTTCTGGCTGCATTTAAAGCCCCCCTGGGCCAGAGATGATTTTCAACCTCAGCTCATCCCTTTCAGATGACATTTGCCTGCCTTGCCACTGACACCCTCAGGGACCAGTGTGTGACCCATTCATCAGCCTGAGGGAACATTTTTCCTGATGTGGAAATGCAGCAAAACTGCTCCAAGTCCCTTTTTGTTGCTCTTGTCATTTATTTTCTCCAGGGGTTAAAAAGTGCACAGTTTGCAATTGCTGCTGCACATCAGTCAGGTACTGCTGTGGATAATTTTTCCTTCAGGTCAGGAGTTTGCATCCTGGTCACAAGTTCCTGATAGTGTTTTAGACGAAATTAAACATTTTTTCCTCATGCTGCTTGCCACCAAATTTTCCCCTCTGTATTTTTCCTTCTTATCCTGTTTTGTCTGCCACTGAGTTGAAACGGGTCATGAGACTGCTGTTAAAAACCAGCAGATGCTCTTTACCATGCACTGATGTCTTTAAACTCCTCTGCCAGGGTATTTTCTGGAGATAAATATATGCTTTTTTTTTCCCTCCTTTAAAAAAATGGATGAAGCTTTTCCATGGAAGTGGTTTGTCTGGAAATACTGAATGCAATCTAGTAATTCTAACAGTAAACCCTGTGTTTCCTGAGAGCCTCCCCCTCCTAGAAGGTTCCAAAGGGTTTTTCTGCTATTATAAATAGTAAATTCTTCCATTTTTTAAAAGATGCAGCAGGGGGAAAAAAGAATCTGCTTTGTTCTTTACTCTCCCATCAATCTTTGCTTAGCAAAGTAATCCCTTAACTGTATGAAAATCAAGTTGTGGTAAAAAAAAAAAAACAACAACGAAACCAGTTCAATACATGACTTCAGTATCTGTGTTTACTGAAACTCTCCCAGCAAATTATATGTGTGTACAGTTGTGGGAGCAGCCAGAGATGGTTTCCAGAACGCACAGTGAGATTCTTGGGAAGAAAATTTTTGCTAGAGAGCATTTTGTCAGGCCAGGCCAAACTATAGCTGTATTGACTGCCCGGAGTAAACAAATGGCCTTGTGGAATTAATGGGGAAAAATGATGCTGTTATTTACCAGTACTTTTGATTTTATTTTCTTGGCAATTGAGTTTGGATTGAAGCGTGTTGTTTTGTGGATGGATGGCCAGGAAAAAAAAAAAAATCTTTCAAACTCCACTTGTGGTTTGGTTTCTATAAACTCTTTTAACATGAGGCTTTGACAATCTGATTAAATTGTATTGTGCTCATAAAACTGACAGTTCAGTTTTTTCCATTTGCTAATGTGACTTCCTTTTTGCTTTTGGCTTCAATCATGTTTTCTCTGGATGTCTGAGAGAGACAGGCCTGCCTTTCCTATGACCTCTGTAAATCCCAATCTCCAGCATAGCTTATCACTCTTTGCCCTGTAATTTGTATTCATGAGCAGTGGTGATGTCTATTTTTAAATTGCTCATTAACAATTGTTATTACCTCCATCAGCCTCCT
The DNA here is from genome assembly GCA_013397295.1 of Polioptila caerulea. Lineage (NCBI taxonomy): Eukaryota > Metazoa > Chordata > Aves > Passeriformes > Certhiidae > Polioptila > Polioptila caerulea. Next base: position 56,206 of record VYXF01008148.1, on the reverse strand, counting down.
CCCACTCTGCCCAGTTGGAATCCTCACACGGGGGCTGTGACAAGTGTCCTGTGCCTTGGGGACACTGCAAATGCTTGATGTCAAGTGACAGGAGCAGTTTTTCAGTATAAAGGTCTCTTTGCATCCAGCTTTTTTGAAAGGTTTGGGAATGGGTGTTGGATTTTGAAGAGTAGCTGGGCTGCTCTTTGCCTACGAGGCAGAGCCAGCTGCTCTGACGTTTCTGCTGCGTGTGTGTTGTTCAGAGAGCTGCTTGCTGCTGTTTCTCAAAAACAATGGTAATTTGGAGAAACAGATGAGCATCTTCTCTGGTGAGAATAGATTGTGGCTACAGCATCCAGCCTGAAGGATCTGGGAGGGGGAATATGCCCCTGGCTGGGCCACAAAAAAAACAGCCAAAAAAGGGACCTAAGAGGATTAAACAGCGTAAAGGTTTAGTGCTCCATTCAGAGTTACACAGAGTAAAATGCCATTTACTTTAAAGAGTCTATTGATGGATTTTCTGTCCTGAATCTCAGATCTGAGTGACCTGTCTCCTTGTGCTGGCTTTAGAGAGAGCTCATTAACCTGCAGCCATGCGTCTGTCCTGTACTTTCCATTAGCACACTTGAGAAAAAGCCCCTTATTTTAAAGGAACACTCACTTCTCCTTCCTCTGTGTCCCTTTGTGTGCTCACCAGCGAGCACTGGGAGTGTCAGAGCTGCCTCGTGGCCGTGCCCTGCAGAAGGGGGTGGCTTTCCTTTGTCCCATGAGCTGCCACAAGGCAGAGCCCAGCACGGCCCAGCCAGAGCAGCTCGCTGGGGTTTGTCCATCCTTAAGGCAGCCTTTAAAACCCACCAGCGTCTCAAACAGCGTCTCAGCTGCTGTTAACTCTCTTTCAGCAGAATTCCAGAGTGAAGGAGGCTTTTATCAGAGCTCCCCTTTTAGCCACAGGGAGTATCTCAGAGCAGCCCTCCAAAGCAACCTCTCAATTATGGGCAGTGAACGCGCGGCTCAGTGCTGGGGCAGCGCTTTGGGAATGACACAGTCACAGACACTTGGTGCACATTTGTGTCCCCACACACACGAGCAGGCGCTCTCTTTTGCCAGTTTCTTACTTGCTGCTTGGTCATTTTTCTCCGTTCTCTGTCATGCTGAAACATTTCAAGCTGAGGAGTGAAAAAGCAGCTTTTGGTGCCAGCTTCCCTCAGGGTGCTCAGTGACAGTGCGTGGGCCTTGCTGTATCCTTGCTAAGAGGGGAAAGTACTGATATCTTTGCATATCTAATCCTTAATGGCTGTGAGTGTTTGGCTTCATTAAGTGGCATTTCTTTAAGAACTAATGATTTACACATCGGGGCATTGCTTCTGTGCAGCCTCGCCACAGCCAAATTTCCATGTAAAAATATTTTCTAGTTGCCTGTGTTACTATCAGCCACTGCTGTTTGTTTACTCCCCAAGCTGTGTCGTGCCTCGGGAAGAACACAGGCCTGGAGAAGGGTTAAATCCACCGAAATGCCGAGATGCAGCAGGACTGGTTTGGAAATGACTGAGTGCCATCTGCACACTGCCTGTCAGTTGTTGCTGGGACCTGTTTTTGCCTCCACTGAACCTTTACTGGTTGTGGTTTGTCTGGCCATCACATGACTTCTCTGAAAATTCCCCCTCCCCTCCATTTCCAGTAAACTGTTTGAACAGGAGTGACTCAGACTGAAACCAGCTTCCCTGTAACCACAGGGCTTGTTAAAGAATTTGTCAACGTGGACTCGAGAGGGTTTGTATTAAACGGAGCTGCACCCGCCTGCCTTCGGTTGCGTCAGGAGTTCCACCGAGCCCCTTCCCGCTCCCCGCGGGCTGCAAGGGGTTAAACCCCTTGGTGACAGTCACACGCAGCTTCCCAGCGTTTCTGAAAACCCTGCATTGCTTCTCCGACATCTCCACGTGGGGTGGCTCGCTCGGAGCAAAGTCCGTGCCACACCCGGGGGAAGCCAGCGCTGTGTTCTGACACGACACTGACTTCACTCGCCGGGAATGATTAGGCAGGACTAATGAGTGAAATCTCACTTAATTAGCAGCGTTTAAGATGGCCAAATTCAAAACGGATCTCTGCCGTGATTGAATTAACAGCTCCTATCTGATAAGTTCCTGCCTGAAAAGGCTGCTGGCTTGTTTAATCAACAGCGTTTCAGGGGACTTGGTACAAGGAAAAAGAACTTAGAGCAGACCACAAGCAGGTTTTTCTAAAGCATTCATCACAAAGATGGAAGCGGGTCATGTACAGTAACTGGGAAACCTTGACTTCTTTTTTATTCCTCTTTTCGCTTTCCCAGAAATCACTTGTTGAAACGGAGCATGGAACTCCACTGATCCTTTCTCCTGCTCCCTTCCCTCATCCGCTCCCTCTCTCCATTCATTGTGCTGCTGCTGTGGGTGGTCACCGGGAGGCTGCTCCTCACACCCCGCATTCCTCTCGTTTGATGCCTCTGTGGTTGTTAATAGCTGCAGGGGAGGGTTCTTCTCTCTTTTATGGTGGCCTGTAATTAAAGAGAAATTCAGAACTGATCCAACCTTGAAGCTGCTGCACTTTGGAAACTCCCCGCGAGTGCTGGGGAGTGAGGTGGCCGAGTGACAGCGTGTTTTCACACTGCAGGGGATCCAGCGAGTAACAGCTCGCTTTTGAACCGTTCTCCAAAACTACCGAGTTTAAAATAAGTTCTGGAATGAGTCAATGACAGCTTTAAATAAGGGAACTTGAGCTTGAGCACTTCCTGAGTACAGAGGTAGCAAGGAGTTAAAGCAGGCAGAGGGAGGACAATGAGAGCTGTGAGTAAGGAATGTGTAAAGCACCTCCTGGTTGGATTTCTTTGGGCACTGGCAGGAGAACGTGCCCACATTGTTCTATTCATTTGCACACCTGCTCACAGATAAGGAAAAAACAGCACAGGGCATTGCACTAATTACTCATGGTGACTGGAGATGACTTCTTGAGTTCTGCTTTGAAGGGCTCTTTGTGTTTGTTCCCTAAAAAGTGATTTTAATGTTCAGTGTGTGAGTACATAAATCAGAAATCACCCAGGCAGTGAGGAAACCTGGGTTACTTTGCAACATTTTCACTCTGTATTAGCTCCGGAGGATTTTCTCAGTAACAAATTTCTCACTTTACAGCAGAAATTAGAATTACTGTCACCAAGTGTACTGGGAATGCTGCATTTGCACAGCAGTTCTGGAGAAGCAGGTGGTTGAGTTGTCACTGGATTTTCATGCCCTGTTCTATGGTTGTTGGGAATGCTCAACACAAGTTTCTAAGGGGAAAATTTGTCCCTGAACACTTGATCTTTCACTCCTCAGTATTCTGAGAAAGACCAATAAATGATCAAAAGCTGGATCAGAAAAGCTGATTTAAATATTTGTTTTAAGGACAACCTTCAATAACCGATAGAAATTCATTATAGTACCATAATCAAGAAAATGACTGCCTTTTTCTCCCCCTGCTCCAGACACTGTTTAAATATCTGTGTTGTACAAGAGTCTGGTATGCAGAGCACTCCTCTGAGCTGTCTGGGAAGCTCTGGCCCTTGCAGGGAGAGCAGGGGAGAGGTTGCACATCTGGGCTGAGAGGAAAGACTTGGGTGTGCTAAAGGCTTTGTCAGCTGTGTCAGAAGTTCCTCACTTCTATTCTATTTTAATCCTTAACTTATGTCCAAGCCCTTTGTGGAGAAACAGTATTTTTATCAGTGCTGATGAGTTCTCAGGTTTATCAGAGATTGAAAATATCAATTTTCATGACTGGTTATCAAAAATTCCTTCCTTACAGTGTCTGGATCTTAAACCACCTCAAAATAGTTCTTGATTCTTTAGAATGGATTTTAAAAAATTAACAATTTTCTGCAGTTGGCAGAGCTGTGGCCAACAACTGATTGCTGTGGTAGCTTTGAGATAAGTGAGCAGCTGCAGTGGGGTTTTTGGGAGTGCTGGGCTGTTCCTTTACTCCACTCATCTCCCTGCCTGTGGCTGCAGTATCTTGTCATGGAATCACAGAAAAATTTACCTTGAGGGGGACCTGAGGCAGTTTCTAGTCCAACTTTTTTTTTTTTTTTTCCCCCTAGTCCAGCTCAGGTTCCTCAGGGCATTGTCTGGGCTGGTGTGGAGCCCTCCAGGGCTGGAGGCTGCACAACCTCCCTGGGAAATCTCCTGCAGTGCTGCTGACATTCCCACTGACAGCTCCCTTCCCTGGAAATGGGCTGCAGGAGCTGCTCTGCCAGGTCTCCTGTGAGATGTGAATAGAAAGGGGTTGTTCAGCAAGGAAAGAAATCAGTTTATTGTGTGTTTTTTGTGCAGGGCTGGAAAGCTGCAGAGTGTCAAAGTGGACACGTTGCTGCTCTCAGGAGCAGAGGTGGCAGGGGATGTGGTTAAAGGGGCTACAGCTCTGCAGGACAGATCTGATAAGGCTGAAAGGACATGCTCCTTCCTCTTCCTTTAGACTGTTTCCTTTAATTGTGTCTCATTCTTTACAAAATTTCTTTATTCTTACAGTGTGTGAAGCAAAAGGACTTTTTATGTAGAAGTCTGAGGGTTTCAGTTCTAGCTGTGGGAAAAGCTGGCATTAAATTGGAGTTATGGAGCCCTATAATCTGTGTTCCTCTTGGTATTTCCCTTCTGAACCTGAGTGTGGGCTGTAACAGGCTGAAATCTTAAAATTAAAGCTCCTGAGATGGAGTTTGTTGTGAAGAATCATTTGCTGGTTCTTCCCTCGAGAAGGGGGAGGGAAACAAAAAGTTCCTACCATGATCCAGATGATTGATGATTAATGAAATGAAGAAAATACCTGGAAGTTCCTAGTGGAACTAATGGACTGATGCAGAGCTGGTTGACTTCATCCCTGCTCCTGTTAATGGGGGAGGTCTCATTTACCATAAAATGGACCCATAATTTGGAAGTTTCACACTTTTACTCCAAGACAGGCCACAATTCAATGACCAGGAAAGCCAAGCCTGCTGTTGGAACGGACACTTCACTCTGTTGTCTCTGCTCCCACAGGACTTGCAAAAAATTCAGCTCCTCACACAACTCTGTGGCTTTTGTCTGTCTTTTCTAACACCACTTTTAAAATCTGATATGAGGACAATGGGTTTAATTGTATTTTCTATAGAAAAGCTTAAGGTTTTCTGAGCCAAGAACTAATTGTAGTTACTCATGTCTGATGAGCATCCTCCTGATTATTTCTGGATTGCAGCATCACCCCTTAACATGCAGCCAGCCTCGAGAACCTGAAGACAAACAGGTCTGGAAATAAATCCCTCACATTTTGTGTCCAGCATTCTCATCCTCAGAATGGCCAGTGGAAGAATCAACCTGTAGAAATAATTTCTTGTTGAGATTTGTCTGTGATTTCTACTGTATGTTCATATTTGCCTACAAATATTCTGAATATTGAAGTCTGACCAGTTCCAAGCCCTCAGATCTCCAGCACAGTCTTTAATGAGGCTTTGTGGGTGCTGCTCTCCTCTTTCCACAGTTCTTTGGAGAAGCCAAAGCTGTTTTATTGCTGTTTAGTTGCCTTTATCTTGTACTTTTAAAATCTGTTTTCATGTTCAACATCTATGTCCTTTTCTCTTGCAACTTCTCCATGATTACTCAACTCCTTTTCCAGAATTTAATGTCTCAGAAAGCCCAGACTTCTCATTAAGAGGAACTTATTATTTCAAATCTGGAATTCTGTCCTATGCCTGTTGTGTGTAAATCCCTTTCTTTCATCAAACTTAGTGCTTGCTTAGTTCTGCCACCATCCCATCACTGCTTTCAGTAATCCTTGAAAACTTTTTCCAGCTTCCTCTTTTGGGGTCTGATTTCCCAGACAGGACCTTTCTTTCCCAGATTTTTGGGTGATAAGGAAGGTTAAACCTTACCCCTCACCCCCCCCTGCTCTCCAGGCACCAAATGGAAATATCCCCTTGTAGTTTGTCCCTTTGCATTTAACTGGAAGTGTTTTGGAGAAAGCTGGAACAAAGATCCATGAGCTGCTATCACAATATTCCTGTTTGTCATTTACTCCTGGAATTTGTTGCCTTTGATATTTTGGGGAGGGCTGAGCAGTGGTTTTTGGTCAGTGAGTGCTGAAGCATTTGCAGGGATGTGTTGTGACCTCCCAGCCTTAGGTACCTCAGCAGCTGCTCCCCTGCAGTCAGTGCTTTATTCCAAGGAGTAAATAATTCCTCCCAGTCCTCTGAAATCCTGGAATCCATTGCCTGACCACAAATGGTCATTCTCCCATAAGTTGTGTTTGATTCCATTGTGTTGGAACAGAAAGCCAGAAGAAACAAAATACTGTGCAGCTCATTTTTAACATAACTGGGATTTTTACATAAAGAGGGGCACTGTCCTTGTGGGCAGCTCTTTAAATGTTAAGGACTCTCTAATTTTGGTGATCTAAATGGTAGCTTCATACACAATCTCCAATCTTTGGGGACAGAAAAGGGTTCTCCACTTCAGATGATAATCTGGATTATGAAACCTTTTTATTATAACAGTAATAGAAATAATGCTCACATCCTGAGGGATGGTGCACTCCATCACCCCCAAGGGACACATCTGGCCTGGGGAATCTGCAGGAGGATGAACTTCCCTCTCTCCAGCTGCTCCAGAGTTCTCCTGGAGAACATTGAGGTGGAACACATTCAGATCTCTCTCTATATCCTTTAATTTTTTTTTTTCACTCGTGCTCCTGTTTTCTGTCAGAATCACAAACCCTGTGTGCCTCCTTCCAGGCCTTCTAGAAAATTTTTTAACTTCTCCAGGTGAGGAATATCCATGGCATTAATGCATCCCTGACTTCCCCTGATGAGCAGGGAATGTACCCCACGAGCTTGGGGTGGAATTGGCTCCATCTTTGTGTTAAATCTGCCAGCTTTACCCACGTATTTGGGAAGTGCTTGAGGTATTTACAGCAGAAAAGAAACGGGAGGGAAGTTTTTCCAGGCCTCCAATCCTTGGAATCTGGATCTGGATCGTGTTTTTCAGAGATTGAGCTGGGATATGGCTGGAGCTGTTGGTTTCTCAGTGCTCCCAAAATCTGATTGCAGCTGTTCCAGAATGAACTGTCACATTGCATAATCTGTGCAGGCTTCAGAGAACAGAGCTGGGGAAGTGGGACAGGTTTTTTCTGTGGGATTCACTCCAACTCTGATTATTCAGAGCTCCTTGGATACCTCCAGCTACTCCTGTGGATCAATCAAGCAGCTCTGCACTGGCAGAGTGAGAAAAAAGAGGCTCCACAATGTCAGTGGGAACAATTAATTGTGACTCTTCTGTTACAGAGGGAAAAGAGGAAAAAAATATTTATTAACATTTTTTTTCCCTCAAGCTTGTTAGTTAAACCTGGTGAGGTGCTTGTTCTTCCCTCACATTCAGAGCAGCTCACCAAATTTACAGTGAGAGGAGAAAGAGGAGAGAGATTAAATTAAAAATGGAAACCAAATAAAACAGAGGGATGGGGCAAAACTATGTGACTTAGAGAGAATGGACAACCTTGTCTTTCAGGGAGGCCTTTTCCAGGGATAAAAGTCTATATTTCCACAGGGCCTACTGAAAGGAGGAGCAGAAAATGTAAATTCTCTTTACCATGGAAATTTGGGAGGGTTTTTTTTTTTTTGTCCCGTGGAGCCAGCGGGGTCAATGAAATGATGAAAAATTCCCTTTTCCTGATCCAGGCCAGTTCCCCCAGCCCGAGCTGGGCCTGAGGAATCATCCCTGACCTTTGGGTGCCTCGGTTGCAGCCCAGTTCTGGGGCTCTGATGATTAACCCAGTGAAGTCATGTTTAATCATTTCACCTTCCTCTGCCTGCACTGGGGCACTCACAGGAAAGCTATTTCCAAACCCCAAAAAATAAATCATCTTTGAAAGGGACACAGTGAGCTAAAGCATCCTGAAATGTTCTAAAGAATGAATCACAATTAGCTGAGAGCAACTCCAGTCTAGAAACTTTAATTTGGGGGGAAAATGGTTTGCCTGTAAGTAGCTGAACTTTTGTCTCTTTTTTCATATATATATATAGAAAAATAACATTATTTTTTAAAACAGTAAGTTAGGAAAGTTATTTTCTTTTATTACAAATGCTTAAAAAAATAGAGAAAAGATTGTTCCCCGTGCAGGCTTTAGAAAAGACAAAAAAAAAAAAATTCTGTTGTGAAATAGGTAAAAGTTGTGAAACTGGGGATTGTATTCTCGGAGAAATGAAACTTTTAAGGCTTTTTTATTGTTGCAGATGTCGCAAAGATTTGTCAAAGAAAATTTAAGGAAGGAACCAAAGAGAAAATAGTTCTGAACTTGTTTTCACAGAGTAAATGTTGGGGCTGGAATTCATAGTTTGGTTGCAACTCTGGGGAGTTTATTACCCTGCAAATTTTTCATAGCTGTGATTACATTAGATCAAAGAAAATAGGTACCAAAAAAATCTTTAATTTGTCTTTTGGCTTATTTAGAAAATTTGGGGAAAAAAAAAGAAGACAAATGACAAATTCTTAAGTGAAATTTTTAGAATTTAAAATTTTGCTTTCCATTAAGCACATTGTGACAGATAATGTCAACCCAAAACTTAGCAAAGAAACAAGCTGAGTAATAACTTTAAAAATAAAGTTATGAATTAATAAGGTGAGAAAATTTGCTCCAACATTGGTTTTGGTTTGGGGGTTTCTTTGAGATGAGCTTGTTAAACTTTTTTTAAAGACCTTCATTATTAGCTTTGTAATGTTTTACATGTTTTTAACTGGAGGGGAAATATTAATTCCAAGGCAATCTTGAATTTTGAAGCTGAGAAATGAGTGAGGGAAGCTGGTTCTTTTTAAGAAATTTGGTTAAAAATGGGGCACTCTTAGCACAGTCAATTTATATATAATTATAATAATATATTTTATTAAAGCAGCTGTGCTGCAAGTATTGGTTTATAGGTCATTTGCTGGAGAGTTTATTTGCAATTCCAGCTTGTGAAAATGAATACAACAGTGCATTAGCAATACAGTAAAAGATAATGAGGGAATAAATTAAAATCAGAATAGAAACAACTTCCATGCAAATAAATCATGGAGCCATTTGAGTAATTGCCTTGGAGTGTTTTATTTTAAAGATACTTTGCCATCAGATTTATGGAACTGCGAGGGGGAAAAAATATTTATTGGCTTATAAAAGTGAAAATATTGCTCCAACCCCGTGAGCTTTGGGAAATGGGGGAGAAAATAGGAAGTGAAAATGTCCTGTTCCAGAAATCCCTGAGCAGGGAACTCTTTCAGGACACCTTTCCCAAGGACAAAACCTTTAGTTTTTTTAGTGCTTTAGCACTTTTTGGTGGTAAATTAATTTGTAAAGGAGTCCTAAGGGCTGCTTGTCACTTGTGTGCTTGGCTGGGGAATTGTTGTTTTCCTTGGGGAAAATCCGGGGGTTTTTTGTTCCCTCCATCCCTGTCAGCCCATCCCAAATCCAGAGGGTCCCACCGGGGCTGGGATCCCCTTTTTGGGTTCTGTTTCCTTGGAAATGACCCCGAGGGAATTGGGGAGGGAGCAGGAACTGCCCTGGATGTCGCCAGATTTTTGGGCTCGGTCGTCGGTGAATTGTGGGTTTTGTTTATAACAATTTGCATCAAAATTCGCTCTTTTAATGGGGGAAAAAAAAATAAAATTTAGTTTTACTTTCCAGATTGTTTCCAATCAGAATAAGCTCAAGGGGTTGGTGTCAGCCAGGTTTAATCCCCCATGTTCTGGGGGCATCCTGCGAGTTCAGTGGGAAAAATCAGGGAATATTTTCATTAAAAGAGGGAATATTTGATCTCTTCTATTTTGTAATCTTGAGCCCAAGGTGTAACTCCTGGTCAAAGTGTGGAAATTCACCTTTATAGGATATTCTAGAGGGTTTTTATATTCCCCTGTGGTTAAAAATGTCCCACTGAAAGATTGAGGAAATCTCATTTCTTTGGCATTTTTCTTTCAGTTTTAATTTGAGATATTTTTCCAGACAATTAAATACAATAAATAGAATTATTCTGACTTGAGTATTAATTGGTTTTTTGTTGTTTTGGGTTTTTTTTTTAATTTTTAACTTGAGAATTTAACTGCTGAAAGCACAGTAATGGAGGAAAGTTACTACTTGAAAAAGAGGTATAAAAAGAAGCAAATGGTCTCATCACAGATCTATTATTTTTTAATCTGCCACAGAAAATTTTGTCAATTCTACAGCTCAAAATTTAAATAATATCCAAGAACATTTTAAAATAATTGTAGTTTTCCTTCTTTGGTGTGTAGTAGTTAAGGTTTCAACAGAACTGTAACAAAATTAAAATCACATAAATGTAATTTTTTTTTTATTACCCTGCAGTTGCTTTAATCAATAATTAATGCTATTCTAAATTCCACAATTCAATAGTAAAGGATGGAATTTAGAATAGCATTAATTATTGAGTAAAGTAATTTCCTTGTGTAATTTATTTTATTGCTCTTGGAAAATCAGAATTTTATTGTTCATTTGTAGGTTTTTAAAAAGGAATGGATGATTATTTTTTAATATTTGCTCTTCCCAAGGATTCCCAGCTTTCTGGAACTGTTGTGGCCAAGCCTGAGTAGGGAGCACTGACCTTGCTTTTATTTTTCTGGACAGTTTTGCTTCAAAAGAATTTTATCTCCTCTAAATTCCCTTCCCACATTCAAAGAAACTGCTTGTGAGAATCTTTATTTTTGCTTTTTAAGGGGTTTCCTGGGTGTTTGGCAAATTTGGAGCCTCAGGAGTAAGGACTGATCACAAAGTAAAAGGAGGCAGCTTTGTCCAGGCACAGGGGCTGCACCTTCCCTGCTTTGAAAGTAATTTAGGCTCAACTTTCTGGATTTTACTGAATTTTACAAGTCTGTTGTAGGCAGTGCCTGGAATTGCCTGTTTTGATCGAGATCCTGGGTTTGGGAGAACAGATCTAAGGATATAATGGGATTATTGTGCTCTTTCTGTTCTCAAAAAGTTCCTTTTTACCACTGGAAATGGCACTGGAGGAATGAATTCCCTCTGTTTGTTTAGGGAATAAGGTAAAAGCAGCAGTGGCATTCCAAAGATCCAAGATTATGGGGAAATAAATCCTGGAAAAAGTGGGAGCTCAGTGCCCCTCTCAGGGTTTGGAAAAACAAAACTCAGTGCATGTGGGTGCTCAGATCCCCACCATGCTCCCTCCAAACTCAGGCTTTCCAAGTGGCCTTCCTGCTTTAAAACTTCTCCCAGTTCCCAGTTAGGAAATCCTGGGAATCACACACCTTCTGAGCTCTCTTCAGGTGGGCTTTTCCTCAGTAATAATTTTGTTTTCCTGTTTGCAGGACTTTGCTTCCCGGGCTAAAGTGGCTGTGCAGAACCTGGTGCAGAAGGTTGGGTTCTTTGGGATCCTGGCCTGTGCCTCGGTGAGTTCTTCCCAGGAGCAGGGGGGATTTATGGGCACAAACTGCACAAGTGCCATGGAATTCATTTTTGTTTGCAGTTTCTGTGATCTCTGTGGTGCTCAGGGAAGCCAAATCTGCTAGAATTGAGTTATGATTTCTTTAGGTGGTGACGTGTTGTGTTTGACATTCTTGACATCCTCAGACCCAGAGGTGATCATGGATTGGAGAGTGGAAAATCACCTGCAGGAATCCTGATTAGGGTGTCCATCAATTCCAATCCTCCCAGATTTGCTCTTGGGGTCATTAGGAACCAGGGAAGCAAATTTCAGTTGTGGCTGTGGAGCTACAAACTGCTCATGGCTTTTTTAATTGAGAAGTGAAAGGAGTATCTCCTGTGATGCTATTTTAGTTTTTGAGTAGGATAATGCTCTTTTTTCAGAATAAAAAAAAATAATATTGGAGGTTTAAATCTCTCTCTGGAGCTGGTAGGAATGGTGTGCCTTGTTCTTCATCCCACACACAAACTGTGGGACGTGACTGCAGTGAAGGGGGGAAGGGTGGGACCCTCCCAATCCCATTTTTCAGGAATAACCACAACATTACCCAGCTGCTGAGGCTTTCACTCCACGTTTATCCAGCATTTCTTGTAAAGATGACACAGCCAACTGCTTGCTCAAATGTGGGTAACCTGTGTTCGAATTAATCTGATTAGAGTTGCTGACACAAAGCTCCTGCTCACTAATCCTTTCAGAGGTCTCAATGTTTCCAGTGGAGTCTAAAAGCTGCTCCTTAAATCCTCACAGCCAGGGAGCTCTCAGAGCTGCTCCCTGCTCTGCCTCAGTGCTGGGACACATCCCTGCCCCAGCCAGTCCCTGCCTTTGTCAGCACCACAGCTGGGAGGTGGCAGGGATGAGTGACTGGGCAAGGTGGAGGAGAGGGGAGCAGGAGGAAGGAGTTGGTAAACACCAGAGGAGGCTGTAAACACCCCGGAGTTCCTGCTTTGTAATATTTAAACATTTGCTTAACTTCTCCCCCACTTTGGTGCCCAGGCCTTGCTCGAGCCCTGAGCTGCAGCTGGGCTGGGGGAGGGATGAGGATGCACCAGGGCACACCTGGAGGTTTGGGAATGTGCTCATGAGCAGCTGCAGGAGCAGGGAAGAGCTGAAAGGTTCCAGAGGCCTTGGAAAAGCAGGAATGCAGAGCTGCCCCTCTGTGTGGCACCTCTGGGTGAGAGGGGGAAGGAAAGCAGCCCCCCAAAAGCTCCTTGCATTTGGCTGTGCCCCCACGAGCCCAGGGGCTTTGGCTCTGTGCTCTACCAGGTGTCTCCTCTGCTTGCCTCCCTGGTCACTGTGATCTTCCTTCTGAATTTTGGGCAGAGTCTTGTTTGATGTGTTTTTTGGGGGTGCAGAACTCGCTGGTGAAGTGCTAATCACTGTCCCAACTGCGGGTCCTTGTCTCTCAAGTGGTGACTTCTAAATGCTGCATAAAAACACCATCAAATGGAAATTAAAACTCTGCAAGTTTCTGCAGTGAAGTCAACTGACTGTCATGTTGTGTAGTGGCAATAAGGAAGTCAGGATTGTCTGGAGTTTATTTCTAGATAAAGGCAGCTCTGGGGAAGGAACAAAGCAAAAATCAGCCCCGAAGTTCCTCACTGTGACTTGTGGGAATTTGCCCTCTTGTCTTTGTGGGCTTTTTTTTGGGCAGCTTTCAGTAACAAGCATGGAGAAAGCCTTGCTGGCTGCTCAGACACCCTCCTGGGGACGTGCTGAGGAAACTGCCCGTGGTGTGCTGGACCCACAGCTGCCCTGCCCCAACCTCACTGCAGGGATGAAAACATTCCGTGAACCGACAAAAACCCCTCTGAGCACCCAGCCAGGAGCCCCTGGAGCAGCCTTGGCAGAATGCAGAGCAGTCAATCATTGACCAGAGTGCCAGAGCAGCTGGCCCAGGTGGGGAGGGAGCTGCTGCAGCCCCGCTGAGGCTGCTCAGGGACCGTGCAGGGCCGTGATCAGAGCCCACTTCACATTTCTTCCTCTGCAGGTGCTGTTGTGGCTGCTCATAAATCTGACTTGCTGCTCTCCACTGCAGTCCAACCCTTTCTCACAGACTGCAGGCTTAGTGGCAGAGTGTCCTTTTATTCTCCCCCAGTCTGCACTCTTTATTTCTTTCTTTAAGTCACAAAACACCAGCAGTGCTGTGGTTTGTCCCCCCAGTACCACCCTGCTCCTGGGAGTGACCCTGCTCAGACACTGCCCCTGTGCTCCAGGCTGAGAGGGAAAGGTTGGAATTCAGATACTTCCTTGGTTTCATTTCAAAAATATTTTACAGATAGTATCACAATACCAAAAGTCAGGCCAGCAGTTTGATAATAATAAAAAATTCTTTTAATTTTAAATGAAATGCATATGCTCAATAAAATCTAATCAGTGCTTTTATACTGGATGCATATGACTATAAATGCCAGTTTTTAATGTAGTTTCTCAGCTGGGAATCACTGGGGATCAGTTGGAACTGTGGCTTCCAAGAGTGATGTGCTTGTCAGAGAGAAAATTTGATAAATCACTCAAAATGGCTTTGCTGTGGTTTCTGTGCATTTCACATGGAAAACTTTTCATTAGGTTTTTTTCAGGATCCAGGGGTAAGGAGGGACCATGAGAATGGAATTGTCTGGGACACTGTCTAGCTCAGTCCCAGAGACTAAAGTTATGTGGTGTGACATCAACATTTCTGTAATTATTAAGACACAAGAGTTTTGGATCAAGCTGGAGAAGGGGAAACTCTTCATTTTTCAGAATTTCACAGGCTGTTGTGTTCCTGTCCATCCAGTGTGTGCTGCAATTCCTGAACCTCTCTCCCTTGCACTCCACAGATCCCAAACCCCCTGTTTGACCTGGCTGGGATAACTTGTGGCCACTTTCTGGTTCCCTTCTGGACATTCTTCGGTGCAACCTTGATTGGAAAAGCCGTGATTAAAATGCACATCCAGGCAAGTGCTGCCCTTCCCTCGGGGTTGGAGAGGGGGGAAAACCTTTGATTCCTCCCCTGCCTGTTCCACTGTGTTACTTGGGAATGAATCCTGGAGTCTCCTTGCCCGACCTGAAGTAATGGAAATTAATTCGGTGCAAGGGATTTACAATAAAGGAGCTGCTGGGCTCCTCCAAACTGAGGCAAGTGAGTAATTTATAGCTGCTGACCCGCTCAGGAAATTGGTGGTTAGCCAAGGCATTTACCTACAGCCTTCCCCAGGCTCCCCTCGCAGTGATCTCGCCTTTTTGGTAACAAACACTCATTTGCCCTTTTGAGCTCAGTGAGAAAGCCCCAGTGAGCCCTGCAGGGCTGGGCCAGCCCACTTGGGGCCGATTTGCCACAGTTTGGGGGCTGGGGCAGCGATTTTGGGTGTCCTGGGGCGTTTGGGAAGGGCCTGGCTTTGTTGAGCCCGGATTTTTGCTGCTCGCTCAGGGCCCTGCCAGATGTGCCGAGTTTGACAATCCAGTTGTTTGCACAAAATGTTGAGTTTCGCTTGTAAATGCGTCACCCTGGTCCGAGGAGAGATGAAGTTTGGATTCCCTGGAGGATTTTCTGGTGTGGTCAGGGCTGTAGCATGAACTACGTGGCTCTGTTTGGGATGTTTTCAGCTGAGTTTGGGTTTTTGCACTGCCTGTGCCTCTGTTGTTTGGAAATCTCTGCTGTGACTCCCATCAAAATAGCAGAAGCTTTTAGTAGAAAATAATTCGTGTTACAGCCTCATCAAGCTGCTTTAAAATCTTTATTTTGCTCTAAACACAAGCTTTTTTTTCCTTCCCATCATTTTTTAAAATGGTTATTTTATTTTGCCCAGTGCTTAAAAAGAAAACAGTAAATAGATTTGGAAATCCTTCCATTTTTTTGGGACAGAACAGCTTTTTCTCCTCAGTTACTTTTGTGATATCTGAATTTTCTTCTGCTTTTAAATCCGTGTGTTGCTAAAATGTGTTCTGGCAGCACAGGAAAGTGCAGTAATATTCGATCAATATTCCTTTAATTATTTTAATTGCCCTGTTCAGCTACCACAGTGTTTTCTGTGTAATTTATAGTGCTCCACACTCAGATCCTGTGTAAGTGCAAAAACATTTCCCAGTGCCTTGTACAGTTGGTAAATCATCTGATTTTGTAATAGCTTTTAGAATTCTCTTTTTCAAGCACACCCTTGTGCAATAGCCTTGATTTTTTTGAGTGATCTGGCTGGACTTGGAATTTAGGAAATGTGGGAGTCATGGAAAAGGCTTTTAATGCAATGTTCAGACAGGAAGTGAGTGACTGGTGCAGTGACCATCCCAGGACTCCTTTTATATTACCTCTTTACTAAAATGATGTCAATTTAATTTTATTTTTTCATTCTGATTTCCATAAGAACAACAACTAGTCTTAACGATTTTGTGGTCAGTAGGAAATTAAGAGTTATTCTGTTTTGTACAATTGTATCAGATAAATCATGGCCTTTTTTCCTGTAAGGCTGAAATTGCATTTGAAGTTTGTCTTTTAATAGGTTTAATAGTTTTTAATATGATTAAATATTATATTTAGGGTTATAGCTTTATGGGTACAGATTTGGTTCTTACTTAGGGGTAAAACTTGCTAGGTTAGATTTTCATATTTAATATCACTCTAATAGTTGTTTTTATGAAGGGTCTTTGGATACATTCTGGATTAGGACTGTGATTATTCTGTTTTATCACAGGTGCCCAAGGGCTCTTTCTTTGCTCTTCACTGAGTATTTCTTGGGTGTTTCTCTCTGAATCAGGGGACTAAAACATTCCTTTTCCCCTCTGTGATCTGGAAGGCCCCGTGTTTGTGTGAGGGACTCTGAATTTCTCTGGCTGTTTTTCCATTGTTGACAGAGTGAAGTGACCTTGAGCTTGTGGGAATGGGAGTTTGGGGAGGATGAGAATGGGCAGCACCAGGCTACAAAAACACTGCGAGAAGAAATGCAAACTGGGAGCAAACAGAGGCAGAAAGTGAACAGCTTTTGTTGTTGTTGTTGTTGTTTTTTTTTTTCTCCCCTGCCTCTTTTCTGAGGAGAATGTCAAAAAATAAAGAGGAGAGGAGGGGAAAAGCTGGGTAGGANGGCAGAAAGTGAACAGCTTTTGTTGTTGTTGTTGTTTTTTTATCCCCTGCCTCTTTTCTGAGGAGAATGTCAAAAAATAAAGAGGAGAGGAGGGGAAAAGCTGGGTAGGAGCTGCTTGGGGAAGGAACACAAAGTGTCCCCCCATTGTCTGTGCTTCCTGCAGGCTTTGTGTGACTGCTCTGTTCCTTCCCACAGAAACTCTTCGTTATCATCACCTTCAGCAAACACATCGTGGAGCAGATGGTGGCCCTCATCGGGTGAGTAATCCCCCAGCTCACTAATTAATACCTGCACCCAGCAAGTGGAAAAACACCCGAGGAGGCAGCTCAGATGTGCTGAGGTTGTGCTCTGTTCCAGGCTTTGCCCCACTCAGGGTTTAGGTCTCACTTGCAGCTCCTTCCCCCAGTTCTTGGAGAGTTCTGCTCAGGGTTGTGGGCTCAGCACTGAACCTTCACCCCAAACCAAGATTCAGCTCTTCCTCTCACAGATCCCTGCATTTGTGGCTGCAAATGGGATGTTTGCCCTGGATTTTCTGCACTGGTGTAGTGGGATCCTATGGCAAAAAAAAATGAGAAGGGTAAAGAAAATTATATTTATAGAAAAAAAATAATAAAATAATAAAATTCTATGATTCACATTAGAAACCTGAGATTTTATGTGGTGTTCCAGGTTGACAGTGAACACCCTCCTTAAATGGAAGTACCTCAGACATTTACAACATCAAATCACTCAGAAAACATCAGAATGAGAAATCTGGTGTGTGGAGTTTGATGCCCATTCTGTTAAATTCAGTAGAAATGGGTAAAGTGCCCTGATTTTGAGAAAGTTTGGGTTGGGTTTTTTTAAACTAAAATGAATCCAACCTGATATAAATCCATAAAATAAATTTTATGGTGTTCCTGCTTTTCCAAGGCTTCTTCTCTGGGGTAAATGGATATTTTGCTGCCCAAAGTGTAATAACTATTTTCACATAAAAGCCACACTCCTCAAGAAAAGTTTCAGGGGAGGAATGTCTGGAAATAATTCCTTTTAAACCAAAACTCCAAGCACTGATGCTGTACAAGGAAAAGGAGTGTCAGAAGAACCTTGCAGAGCATTTCACTGATGGAACAAATCCTGGCTTTATTATTCCTGATCTCCTGCTCAGCATCTGCTCTGTACCAACACTCAAAATCAATTTGTTGCTCTGAACATCATTTTAAAAAAAGGAAGGAGAGAGAGAAATGTGGTTTCTTTTAAGCATCCTGAATTTTTCTCAGCATCAATCACTCCAGACAGTTTGATCTGCCCCCAGCTCAGGTACATTTCCAAGGATTTACTCTCCTGTGGATGCTTTGAGCCAAACCCAGTAGATTTTTCCTACTTCATCTGTCTTGGAGATAATTTTGCATTGAATTACTTCGAATGCATTCACAGGAGCTCTGCTGGATTCGGGTTTTATTGGAGGGTTGATGTCAGAGTTAAAAAATGTTCCTGGGAGACAGTGAGAATTTTGGAATGTCCTGGTATCCTTGACTTTTCTCAAGCTGTCTCCAGCATTACCTCATCAATTTCTGGTAGAGGGGAGCCTCAAACATGTTAAACAATACCTTGCTCTAAAAGCCCTATTATTGAATTAAACCAGAGCTCTGTTTCATGGTCAGTAACTTTATTT
This sequence comes from Polioptila caerulea, assembly GCA_013397295.1. Classification (NCBI taxonomy): domain Eukaryota; kingdom Metazoa; phylum Chordata; class Aves; order Passeriformes; family Certhiidae; genus Polioptila; species Polioptila caerulea. Next base: position 38,073 of record VYXF01008148.1, on the reverse strand, counting down.
GAATCAAATTCTATCCACCACAATGACTTTTAGACTTTCTTTGTCTGGGCTGTTGCTCTTAAACAATAGGAAATATCTGAGCACAATACCTGAAAATAATGAACATACTGATATCCAGGATAAATGGAACCTAGACAGGAGATTAAGTTGTGAGATAAAGTCTGAGAATATCTGATTTTATAAGCCAGGCAGAATTTCTTGACAATTATGTGATTTTTAGTCAAAATGCACAACTGCTTCATGTGCAGACCTTGTTCTTTATTGTCACTGGATGCTGCTGGGTCCCTCACTGAGCCTGCCATAACCAGGCTGCTTTAATACCATTTAATTTGATTTTACAGTTTTGTCTAAGTCTCCATTACAAACAGATCATAAAATACTTCTTCTAATAATTAAATTAAAAAGGAAACGGAAAAGAAATCGTGGCAGGAAATTAAGAAGCTGCTTACAGAAAATTTTAAAGTTTTGTAGAATTTTTGGGGGGGGAGCTGGAGAACAAAAACAGGACAGAGTGGTGGTGGTGACAAACCCTGGGAATGAGGGAGATAAGTGGGGTTGGTGTGAGGTGGAAATCCAGGCTGAGGAGGATTTCCAGAGGTGCTGGAACTCACTGGAGATGGGAATTCCCAGCCTGTTCCAGCAGCCCCTGCTCTGAGCTGTTCTGTTGGTGCCTCAGTGCTGGGGGGGATCCTGCCCTGAGCCCTGATCCTGATCCCCTGAGCCTTGGGGAGGGAAGATGCTCTGGAGGAGTTCTCTGTTCTGTCACTTCAGCAGGAGTTTATTGCTGATTTGATTCAAATGTTTAATCCCTGTGTGTGCTGTGGGGGTTTTTGGCTCCTCAGTTCTTTCCATCCCTGTTTTTACCTACAGCTGCAGGGCTCTTTGTGAAGTCACACCGTGCAAAGTGCTTCAGAGCAGGATGGTGTTTTCTGGGAAGTGGCAGTTTGAAATGTGGATTAAGAATTCCCAGAAAACTTCTGAAGAAGTAGTTCTCAGAGCAAAAAATCATCTCCATTTTGTAAGGGAGAAGTCCCACCCTGGCAGCACAGATCCCCTCTGGCTGTGGTTAATGATGAACTGGGCTGGAGTGTCTGGGATTGTTCCTGCCAGAGGTGCTCGGGTCCCGGGGTGGATCTTCCAGCAAAAGCAGGGAATTCCTACCTGTGAATCAGAATGCCAGAGTGGTTTGGGTTGGGAGGGATCCTAAAGCTCATCAGTCCCATCCCACTCCCTGCACTGCCCCTCCAGCCTGGCCTGGGACACTTGCAGGGATGAGGCAGCCACAGCCTCTCTGGTGCCTTCTCACCTCTAAAGGACTCATCTCCTCAGCTAATTACTGAGTGAATAAACTGACTGGGAGCTAAACCACGAGCCACTGAGATTTTGCTGCTTGGATTTTTAAGTCCCTTCTCGTGGGTGTTACTCTGTGAAATCCTCCCAAAATATCAGTGCTCCATAACCCAGTGGGGTTTGTGGAACAGCTCCCACCCTTCCCAGCTCTGCAGGGCAGTGGGAGTGATTGCACAGCTGAAAGAAAAGCACTTTTTTGGTCACAGGTACTGGAAGTGTTGCCTGGACAAACCAGTTTGCTGCTATTTCTTGTGCCATAATTCTTTGCTTACAACTTAATCTCAGTTGATGCTGGTAAAGGGAGCGTGGTGTTCCTTGCACCAAAAAAGCACAAATGAGCTCATGGTGACTGAGGTAACTGGAAAGTTTGCTTAAAGATTGTTGGGGCTTTTTTAGTCAAAAATAATTTACAATACAGGTTGGGGTTATTTCCTTCCAACACAAGGCAAGAAGTGATAAAGGGACAACCAGAAATCTTGTCCTGGGGTGGGAAGAGGCTTCACAATGTCCTGGGGGGACTTTTGGGAGGTTAAACCAATAATCCTGACACTGTTGGTTCAAAACCCCACAGCCTTCCTGCCACAGGTACATCAGAAACCTCCACACTGAAATGGCTTGAGTGCCCTGAGAGGGACACAGATGGGGCTGAAACTTGAGGAGCTTTGGTGTTGAAAGTCAGCCAGTGGATCCCAACAGAATTAGAAGAGTTTATTTGCAAAAGGCTTGAAGGATTTAACTCTGAATAAGCAAGGGTTTTTTTCCCTAAATTGAGTTTTTAAAAAAAGAATCTTTAAAAAGCAAGCAGAAGTTTCGTTCCAGAGAGCAGCAGTGAGCAGAGCTAAGGACGGGCAGGTCAGAGATGTCGCAATTGTTAATTTTGAAAGCACTGATTTAACATAACAGAATGTCCCAAGGAAGAAAGCCCTGGAGCCTCCTGGGCTGCCCTGGCCATTGGAGCGTGGCTCAGGTGGAAGCCACGGCCAACCTGAGCCCATTTTAGCTTTGTAGCCTCCACCAAGATCTTTCCTTTCCTCATCTCATAAAGCAAATGAAGCTGCTGAGGAGCCTTTTAACCCCCAAACCTTCCTGTTGATCCTGACCATAAACCAGATTTATTTTCTGCAACTTCAGAGCCCTGGGCACAGAAAACAGCTCAGCTCCAGAGCTGTGCTGAGGCCAGGGGTGGTGCTGGGAGCTGGGGACTCTGGTTGCTCCTCAGGGGCTGGGGAGCTCAGGTTTGGCTGGAAAATGAGCTGGGTCCAGCTTTGGGAAGCCCCAGGATTCAGGTTTGGGACAGTCTCAACTGCCAGGATTCAGGTTTGGGGCAGTTTCAGCTGCCAGGATTCAGGTTTGGGGCAGTCTCAGCTCCCAGGATTCAGGTTTGGAGCAGCCCCAGGTTTCCCTAAACCTAACCCAGATTTTGGGCAGTCTCAGCTCCCAGGATTCAGGTTTTGAGCAGCCCCAGGTTTTCCTAAGCCTAAACCAGGTTTTGGGCAGCTCCAGCCCCAGGTTTCTCTAAGCCTAAGCCAGGTTTTGGGCAGCCCCAGGTCCCAGGGCTGAGTCAGGCTCAGGCTGAGCCCCTGAGTCACTGCAGGGTCCTGCTGGTGGTGCAGCCTCGGGGAAATGGATGGTTTAAATACTGTGCGAATCTTTATCAGCACAGGAAATGACAGCTCATTAAAATACTAACCGTTGAGCCAGTTTAGATCACTGTCTGGAAAAAAATTAACCATTGAAGGCTCAGAGGGCTCACAGGAAGAAAGGTTGAGACAAGGGACACGTTATGCAAATGAATCAGCTTTGCTAATTGCCCAGTGGCATTAAAATATTTCCACTGGAATCTATTTTTCAATGGTTTTAAATTATCTTAAATCCAAAGAAGTCGATACCACCGTGCTGGAGTGAAACTTCTGAGGGAGGGGTGGCTAAAATACCCTAAATACTAAAATACTCAATTTTGGTGCCTGTTCCTAAATGTTTTATTGCTTTGGAGCTGCAGGATGGATTTTTCTTGTGTTCTCAAGGAGAAATGGGAATCCCAAACAGTAGGTGTTGCTGGGATTGTTTAATGATGTTTTCCATAAATGTTGGGAAGGTGACAGCCTTTGCCTTCCCCCTCTGGCCTGGCTGTCAATACCCAACTGAAATGAATTATTTGACAAGAGCTGAAGGTCTGGGCAGGCAGGAGCCCATCCCAGCACGTTCCCTTTCTTTGTGGGATCCCTCAGTGCCACTTCCCCCTCTCCTCTGCAGCAGCAGAGAATCCCTGGCCTTGGGCACTGCCAGAGCCAGCATTTGCTGCTCCTGTCTTTGCTCTTCCCTGTCTTCATCTGGAATTGTGCTGCCATTGCCCAAGGGGTGTTTTACTCTGGCTGTTTCAGCCCAAAAAGCTGAATCTGGGCAAAACCTGCTGGTGTTTGGCCCGAGTGTGTGAGGGGAAGGGATTTTCCGGGCTGAGGGCTGTGAATATTGCAGGGATTAGCCATAAAGTGGATATACAAGTGACTCAATATTGCATCACCTTCCCCAGGTGTGTCCAGCCTTGTTTGCACCTTCTCTTCCCCCACGGGGCTCTGGTTTTCCTCCAGGTTAGAATTCCCGTGATAAAGGGAATTTAAATTAAATAAACTCCCATGTTTGTGAACACCCCCCTGCCCAGTGCTCCCAGTTTTCTGAGCACCCCCTGGGGCTGGATCCCAGTTGGTCTCAGGGCTGGCTGCACTGAGGCTCTCATTTCCATTTTTAATTCCATCAGGATCAGTTTAAGACCAGCTCAGGGTTATTAATCAGCTTCAGCATCACTTGGTGTTCGAGGCCTCCAATAAATGGGAAACTTCTATAAACTTTCAAATTTTCATTCATGAAAAATCTTGTGGTTTTATTCCCAAAATTTGGGTTGACAGTGGCAGCTTCTTTTTTTTTTTTTCTGGAAAACACTTGTGAATTCTAACATTTCTCTCTGGAAAGGTGAACAAATAGCCACATGTGCTTTGATAAAATGGGAATTTTATTTTTTTGTGATATTGGTGCAATGACACTGAGGGGCAGCATTTGCTAGAGACCTGTACTTCAGGATTTAGCAGAGTTGGAATTCATTCCCAACCTCCCAAAGCACAGGCTGAGAGATTTCAGTCACTCGAGAGCCACCCATGCTCCTAAAGACCCTGTAAGATGAAAATCATGCCTTTCAGAAGTGCAAATACCATGATTAAACCGTTATAAATAAGTATTTTTAATATTAGTAAAAATGCCATGACTGGAATATCAAACAACTTCCTACTTTTTGTAAGCTGGCCCAGGAAAAATAAAATTTTTCTCCTCTGGGTTTGGTGCTTCATCCTGGTGCCTTTGAGAAAAATCTTTCTGTAGTTCCAAAGGTTCTGTTAAAAAGATTCAAAGTTCCCCAAAAATCATTTAACGACCAGTGAAAAGCATCTGAGGTGCAACTGTTGACAATTGTTCTTGGAAAAGCAAATTAAGAAATTTAAATTCAGATTTGCTGTAACTGGACTGGAAGTTTTGGGAGTCAGACTCTGCAGGTTCTTGGTGTAATTTTTAAAATAATCCTCAAGCAACTTTGCTGAATCTCTGTCATGTGGTGCTTCAAGCAGATGGGGAGTTTTATTTATTGGAAAAAAGAGCTTTAGAATTTGTCTTTTGGACAGAAATTGTAGCTCTGAGTTAAAAAAAAAAAAAAAAAAAAAAGTGCATCTATTTAATTACAAATGATTGTTCTGAAATCAGGCACCAAGAGTGTTTTTTCAGTGAATCCAAAATTTTAATGGGTGTTTTTCTGTTGTAGTGTTAGGATGGAAATCATGGATTTTGACTGAAATGTTATGATTTTAGTGAATTTAGGATTACCAAAGGCTATTGCAATTTTGGGAAGCTTGTTCTCAGTTTCAATTCCTTCTGGAACATAAAAATTTAGCAGAGAATCAGAACGAATCCAAACCAAAATTTAATATTTAACATAAAGAGTTTCTCAAAACAACTTTGAATGAAAACAATTTCTGAATCAGAATTTCTCCTTCCATATTCTCGATTTGAAAGACAATGGCTTCGATTCCCGAAGGAACAGGCAGGGAACTGGGTCTGGATTATTCCGGGGTTATCTTCCAGCATCTCCTTCTCCACTCCTGTGAAATTTGCGGGTTTTTGGAGGGGCTGAGTGCAGGAATTGTGATGCAAATCTGGTCCCACCCGGATCCCACAAAATTCATCCCCAGTTCCTCCCCCCCTCCTGGGATCAGCACCGAGCTTTGCAGGGACACGGAACTCACTTAACTCTGATTAAATTAAATTATTTTAAATATTTTAGATTTCAGATTATGCCTTTGGATATCAGGTGGCACATAACTGGGTGATTAAATGATTTAGTTTTGTCCAAAAAAGCACCAGTAACTAATACTGTGCTGCTGGGCTGGGATTTCAAGAATTTCATGATTCTCTAGGTTTTCTTCTGCTTTTTTTACTCCTTATTTAAATCTGTATACATTTTTTTTTTCAGAATTAAAGCCTTTCCAAATGTACAAAAAATAGGAGCTGAGGTCCTTGCATTTAGGATCTCGCAGTTATTGAAAATTGCTTTAATAAAATTAACTTTGTGCACTTAACTAATATTCGTGCATAGAAAAGGAAATTAAAAGGGAATTATTGAGTGAGAAAATTTTTGAAATATTGTTTTGATGCACCAGGAGCTCCTCAAGCCTCTGAACTTGGGGTTTATGTCTTTATTCTGGCTTTAATTCAATTTGGGGACTGACCGAGCTCAGTTTTCGGTGAGGAACGGAGTCATTCCAACACCACCCTGTTAATCATTGACCCCTCATCACTGAAATATTCCTCCGTTCATAATCCCGCAGAAATTCAAAAGTAAACCATTACCTCGCAGTCACTCTTCAGGGCTCCCAAGAATTGTTTTGAGAAAGAAAAGAAACCTCGGAGTGTGCCTGGTGTTGGGTGCCGAGCCCCTCTGGAACACCGGGAATCCCTCGGGACACTGACACATCTTGTGTCAAATGGAGAAGGGACGTGCTTTGGGCTCCGCAGGTTGTTTTTTTTCTTAATTTTTTTTTTTTTTTTCCCAGAATTTTTACCAGTCCAGGCACAGAATTTCCTCCCCCGGTGGTGAATCATGGGGGAAACGACCTTTTGCTGGGAAATGGGTTCAAAAAAACCTCCTTTGCCCCTGGCCATGGAGGAAATAAATAGATGTACTGGAGGAGAATGAGACACTTTGTTTCGTGCTTTTCATAAATTCCTAAAATTAGAAGGCTGTTATTTTTTAATTGGGCTTCGGCCTGGAAAAGGGAATGTGGTGTCAGATCAAGAGGCTGAGGGGAATGGTTTGAGCCACTGGGAGGGAGATGGACAATTAATAAATTTATTAATCCAATATCCAGACCCTTGGAGGTACACCTGGTGTATCTTGGGTCTGAGGGCTTTGAGAAAACCCCCCTGGAGTTTGTGCAGGAGTAGTGGATATAATAAAACCAAATAATCAAAATTTAGGTGAGTTTTTTTTAAGTAGAAGACCACATGTATAATAATGTAGAATGCAGGTTTCTTTAAAATTAAACAGAACTCAGGATCTCCCTTCTCTTTGCAATTCGAGTGGTCAGTAATGAGAACTGCCCATGGCTGCAGTTAGGATGGGGCGGATCCAGCTTCGGGAATGTTCTCCCCTCACAGCTCAGGCCGTGGGGTTGCTGCTAATTGTTTAGAATTTATATTTGAATTCGGGCAGGTTTATAATGTAGAACACAGTGATTTCTTTAAAATTAAACAAATATCAGAATCTCCTCTCTGAAATTCGAGTGGTCAGTAATGGGAACTCCTCTGTGGCTGGAGTTAGCATGGGGTGGATCCAGTTCTCCCCTCACAGCTCAGGCCGTAGGGTTGCTGCTGATCATTTACAATTTATATCTGAATTCGGGAAGTTTTATAATGTAGAACACAGTGATTTCTTTAAAAATAAAAATCAGGAT
>VYXF01008148.1:12747-30709 GCA_013397295.1 Polioptila caerulea | reverse complement strand
TTGCAGGGTTTTGAGTCTCCCTCCTGCTCAGTAGGATTTAAGGAGAAGCCACTGAAGGCTGAGGGGGCTGAGGGGGCTGAGGGTGCTGCTGTCCCCAGCCGGGATGTCCCGGCTTTGGGCGGGAGGCGCTCGGTGTTTGCCGGGCCCGGTTTTGGGCAGGAACCGCTCGGTGTTTGCCGGGCCCGGCTTTGGGCGGGAGGCGCTCGGTGTTTGCTGAGCCCGGTTTTGGGCGGGAGGCGCTCGGTGTTTGCCGAGATGTCCCGGCTTGAGGCAGGAACCGCTCGGTGTTTGCCGGGCCTTGTGCGAGCCCAGAGCGCCGGGCCCGGTCCGGGCAGGGCTCGGAGCCGCTCCTTTGTTCCTTTGTTAATCCCGGCTCGGGGGAGGCGCTCCAGGCCGGCTCCCGCATTCTTTCGGGGCAGGGATGACGCACGGCTTGTCCTAAAAAGGACTTGGCTGGGCCGAGGGGCCGGCTCGGTGCGGGAGAGGGGCGAGGCTTGGGCCGAGCAGTTTCTTTTTTAACCGAGGGATGACACAAGGCCCAGTCATTTCCTCATTAATCGGTTCAAACCAGTTCTTACAGGAACTGCCGCTGATAAATGTGGGACTTCTCCGAAGTCATTCATTGGGTTCTCGGCGCTGCTGCCTCCCAGGAAATGCTCCCGGCTTCCTCCGCTCTTCCCAGCGCTGCCTTGCTCAGAAATATTTTTCTTTTTAAGCACTTTTTGAGGATCTGGGGGAATGCATCCCTCCCGAAGTACCAGATCAAAAGATGAAATGTGTTTTATTTCGTGGGTTTCTGTTTTCTCGAGTAGCTTCGAGTTCCCTGCTGAGCTGAGGCTCAGCCTGAACTTTGTTCTCATTAGGTAATGTGGTAAGTTTTTTTTTTTTTAAATGTTTTTTGTATTTTTTTTCTCCCCTATTTTGTCTTGTTCTCTGGGATGAACCTTCCATCAGTGCTATTCCGAGTATAGGTCCTTCTCTTCAGAAGCCATTTCAAGAATATTTGGAAGCTCAGAGGATAAAACTTCACCACAAATCCGACAGTGCTGTGCCACAGGTAAGACCCTCTCTGCCTCCCTCCCTCCCTCCCCGGCTCACTTTTCATTTCCCTGCCTGTCTTAGACTTGGAGTTTTTACAAACATAACTCCCCATTCTGTTTTTCAAAGATCTGCACTCACCCAGGGAATAGACAAAAATCTCATTTTAAAAGCAACCTGGGAATTTAAAATATTAATTGTGTGCAACTGGATTGTGTTAGTCTGACCAGGAGTGAGTTGGTTGGTTTTGAGATTAAATCTTACAGAGAATAAATGAAAGTATAAATCAAACCCGGTGGCTTGTCTTGCCTCTGCATTAGCTGCCCCTTTGGAAAGTTAAATTTAAGGAGAAAAGTTGCCTTTCCACGTGAAATGGTAACATCCTGGGCAGCACCGGTGCTTCAGAAGCCAATGGGATCTGTGGCTCAGTGGACAGTAAGAGAAATAAAATCCCCAACCCTTCAAGTCTTTGAAAGAAAAATGAATTACAGAGTTAAGAGCAGGTGCAAAGGGCAGAAGTGTTATTTGATACAGAAAAAAAGAATTTTTTAAAAAAATTTAAGTCTCTTTAAAAACTTCCCCTGGATTTTCAGTGGGACAGAGCAGCTTTGACGTGGAATTCTTTAGGCTGCTGGGGCATTTTGAGATAAAATCCGTGGGTCCAGCTCACATTTCACGTGCAGTTCTCGGGGCTGGTGGAAATGCCCCTTTGCCCGGTTCTTAGCACGGGAGAGCCGGAGCTGGGCAGGCTCTGGCTGGGGCCGTGCAGTGATTTCTGGGCAGGGTTTCCGAGCAGAGCATTGCTGCCCTCCTCTGACAAAAAGCTCAACTCGAGAATTCCCCCGCGGAGCGCCGCAAGCGGCCCCGGCGCCCCAACTTCAGCGGCACCAGAGGGTGGGATCCGAATGGGGAGATCCCCCCGAAAAGGCACTTCAGGGAAAAAAAAAACACTTTGTGCTCCTGCGACCTGACTGTTTCCTTTGCGAGGAACGTGACAGGCAGGGGCTGCTCATTCTGAACCGCGCGGGTTGTTAGCGCAGCCCAGACAATCCTGGGAGTAAGAAACCACCTTGGAGCACACTGGGAGAGATCGGGGATTGGCAGCTTGTGTTTTGTGGATCTGGCAGCCCCTCCTGCATTGTCTTGCAAGGGACTAAAGTCGGCTTTGCAGAGGGACCTGCAGGAATCCTGTCAGCTCACACTCTGTTCCTGGTTTTAATTTGATTAATTGCAGACTAAGACACGGCCAGGCTTTCCCCTTTCACCCAGAGCTCTCCGTTGTCCTGTCCACTAATCTTCATTCTCCTCCTCCTTCTGTTTTGTCTCTTCAGGGGGAAAACTGGCTATCCTGGATATTTGAAAAATTGGTGATTGTCATGGTTTGTTATTTTATCTTGTCTATAATCAACTCCATGGCCCAGAGCTACGCCAAGCGACTGCAACAGAAGATGTACTCGGAAGAAAAAACCAAATGAGCTTGGAAAAAATGGGGAAAAAACCCTCAGGATGGGTTTTAGCAGACACAAGAAATGGCACATCTTTTCAAATGTTTAAAAATCAGCATTATTCAAAAGGGGGGAAAAAATTTAACATCCGTTTTCAACTCTTAACAAGTTTTTTTTTGTTTGATTTTGCAAGTAATTTGGATATTAGAGCAGCAGTTTCAGTGACAAACTCACAAATGTTACGGTAAGGTGTAAATGCTTCTGGGTTGTGTTTTACAGGATGGACAATGGGATGTTCCATGGAGTTTAACACAAATGTTGTCCATCCAAATTACTTCCAAAACTGATGATTTAATACTCTCCATCTCCTGGTTTAACTTCAGACTGGCCTGAGGGTAACGTTTTCTTTGGAACGGTGGCTGGTTTGCTTTTTCCATAAGTTTCAAGACCATGAAAATGTAAATAACTGAGTCCAGGTCGGGTACAAACTGTTGCATGTCCCTCATGGTAAGGCTGTTCTGTCTGAATTCCCAGTGTCCCATTGCATTGCACGCTGGAAGAGCCACCCTCTCCAACTTCCTGATGTTAGCAGAGATGGTTGATGTCAAAATGCTGAAGCCAACGTTTTTTATTCTGTATATTTAGAATGAAGTTAAGATAAAAACTTTATAAAGTCATCTTATGATCATTCCAGAATTTCTTGTGTCAGTCTTTTTAAGCTGTTTCTTTTCCTCTTTCACTTTTGGATGCTCTGTGCATGTTTGCTCATCCTTCCTGCACTAACAGTGCTCAAACTCTTTGTTATTTTTTTTTTCTTTTGTTCTTTTTTTCTTCAGAACTTCTTGCTTAGCAAAGGGAGGAGGAAGGCTGTGCCTTGCTTGAAGCACAGTCACTGCTTAAATAGGTGAAATAGAGAACAAACTGCTTATCCTAAATTCTGCTCAGGTGTTTGCCCCTGAGGCCAGAACTGTGGGCAGTGCAGGAGAAGAGAGGGGGAAGAGTTCAGATTGCAGCTGAAAGCAGATTTTGTGTGTGCCCAGTAATGGTGCAGAGAACTTCAGAGAACCTTTAACCTCGTGCTTTATGTCAGGTGGGTTGTGCTCAGCGTGTGCCAGTTGAGGTGTTCAGGAACAGAGCCGATACTCCAATGGCTTTTTTCCCTCTTTCGTGCATCAGTCCCTGCCCTGCTCTGATCGCCTGTGAACGAGTGTTCTCACCGCCATCCTAGCACCGAGAATTCCTTTGCCTTTGTCATGAGCGTTCTCGCTGAGCCCAGCTTAGCTTAGGCTGCTCCTTGCCCCGGGCTAGGCAGGGCTGGAGCCGGGTGTGTCCCGGGTGTGTCCCGGGTGTGTCCCGGGTGTGTCCTGTTGGTGCCATCCGCGGCTGTACCATCCTGTCGGATAGCTTATCAGACTGATGTTGACTGTTGGATCTCATGGCAACAACAGTCGGTAGGCTGTCTGACATTTTGGTATCTCTCATCTGACCCTTCCTCATCCATCCCCAGCCGTGTCCCTGCCTGGCTGTGCTGGCAGGGAGCTCCCAGCGCTGCCATCCCAGGACTGAGCGCTGGCAAAGCTGCCCCGCCCGGGGCTGAGGTTTGTACCCGTTCTCTTGGCTGCACGGGGAGCTGCTGGCAGTGTCTGGGGGGGTTTGTGTGCAGGCTGCTCCACCACAGTCAATTCCAGCATCCCAGAGTCTCCCAGCACAGGAGCTGCTGCGAGGGGGTTTAAAGCACAGAGGCCGTTCAGCTGCTCCTGGTGGTTTTTAAAAGGTGAACAGTATTCACTAAATCTTGCCATTTTTTGGCTTTAATATGGCCTTTGACAATAATGTCAGGAAGAATTGTCCTGGTACAATTCCAAAGCCCACAGCTGTGTTTGGAGCTTCACCTTTTCAGCCTGCAAACCCTCAGTGTTGCACTTTGTACGGGGTCACCTCAGAGTTCCATTTCCCCCGGGGCTCTGGATCAGTGACAGCCCTTGGCTGCTCTCCCCACTTCTGGTGGGAGCTTTTTGGTCCCCAGGTCTGTGCCCTGAAGGGGACAGGCATTCATTAAGCTCTCACACTTCTGGGAGCATTGATGCCACGCTGGAGTCCCTGTGTGTTCTCAGGTTGGAATCAGGACACTGCAACAACAACTAACAGAGAAAAAACTCTTTTCCTAGAGCCTGAGCCAATAAACTGCACATTTCTAAATGCATTAGAGTCTCCTCAAAATTCTGCCTCTTGTTTGCTGGAAAACCACAAGGAAAACTGAAAGCTTTCTCCCATTTTTGGTTCAATATGTTTACATATTTACAGTGTTAAATATATATATTGTTCTTCAGCTTGTGTTTCCATGTGTCCATTCCAATAAGCTCTGCTGTTATTTTGAAGCTTTCTAACACTATTTAAAGAAAGAGGTGATCATTCTACCTGCTTCTACCTGGGACATAAGACTTGGTAAAAGGTAAAAAACCCTAATAACAGAAAGAAAAGTGACAGAAACCTGATGAGCTTTGCAATGGATAGTTTTATGTTTGCTTAAATAAAGAAAGAACGTTTCCCAGTGTTTATTTCAGCTGGATTGTCTCCATTCTCTGCTCTGAACTCTCTTGGTAACACTGTGCCATTTGCTGTCCCAAACATTCTCCCGTGTGAGCACCCGAGATCATTCCATTGCATTCTGTGCCTTCAGGGGAACACTCAGCCTTTAGCGTTTGCCCTCAAACGTGGGGTTTGCTCCTTCAACCCAAGGTTCCTTTTGTTGCACACATCTTCACTCGGTCAGTTCAGTGTATTAGGGACAAATCCAAAGGCAGCTCTGCAAGAGGAACAATCTTGGCACAAATCCCTATTTTTAGCTGCTGTTTCTTGCAGTTAGACACTAAATAAAGCATCTTGCTTTTTTCTTTTTTTTTTCTGGGAATGACTGAAAATCGCACAGAGGTAACAGCCAGCCCTGTAAGAACAGCTAATGACTTTATTTGTGACAGAGGTTTTTTTTTTATCTGTGAAACGAGGTCAGGTAGGGCTGCAGCTCCCCTCCCGTGGGTTCTCTCCCCGTTTTCCTGCCTGCCCCGAGCACTGTGGCTCCCCACAGCCCTGCGGGGTGGCAGGAATTGCTGGTGTCAGCAGAGCCGAGGGCACAGCCAGGCCAGGTCAGGGTGAACTGCCCCGCTGCAGCCTCTCAGCTGTTGGGACCCGGGACAGAGCATTTCAGATTCTCTGTGCTGGCAGGGAACGAGCCACAAAACCATCCTGCCTTTCACCTGAGCCCCTGGGAAAGGCTTCCTGAACGAGTGATAGTACTGAGTCTGTGCACTTGCAGCTGAGTAAAGTGTGTTACATCACAGGGTGAGAAATTTAGAATTTAAGGTGGCTGGGTAATTTATATGTAAGAAAATGGAACATTTAGGGTGGAGTCTTCTCCTTCACAAGTTTGGGTGATTTTGTGTGATTGGTTAAGAAATTCTGCAGTGCAGGACATGGGGGACTGGTTATTGGGTTTAAAGTTAAATTTGTTGGCATCTCATAATTGAGTAGTTCAAGCTTAAAACACCTTGGAGCTTCTCTCTATGAGCTCCATTTTCCCCTTGTTAACTCAGCATGTAAAGAACACTCACGGTCAGCGAGGCTGTAACAGATAAAATAACAAAAAACGCAAACTCAACCTCCCGTACTTTGAATCCTAGCCCTAAAAAACCCTGAATTGGGTTTAAAGTTAAATTTGTTGGCATGGGGACAGGCAGGAGCCCGCAGCCCCTGCCCTGCAGCCCCTGCCCTCGCTGCCTTTCTGCTGGGGACGCTCCCCCAGAACTGCCCGAGCCGTTCCTGCTGAAGGAGGCTCGGCACTGACCCTGGGCAGCGGCTCGGTGCTGTCCCACAGGGTCCTTCCCTGCTGTGCTCTTGGGCTCCGTTATTGAATTTGTCAGGATCAGCCTCCCTCTCGCTGCAGGCGCTGCTAAGTGCAAGCAAAACACTCGGGATGGTGCCCTGGTTATCCAGCAGAAATAGAAATAATAGGGAACAGAATTGATGGCAGGTGTGAAGAAAAGGGGGGGTTGGGTGTGTTCCTTGGAGGTAGAAATAATCGGGTTTATTTGAAGCACCTGGTTAAAAAAATACTTTGTAATCAGCAATTAAAAGGCTGAACGTAGTTCTAGATAAGGCGATTTGAGTGACGCTTTTGAGATTTAAAATTCTGTGCTTTTTTTGTTGTGAACGTGGTTGTTTTTTTGGAGGAGAAGAAGGGCAGCCAGTAAGAAATCAGTGATCAGTGAGTGTTTCACCCAGCTCTCTCCAGACTGCAGCAGGTGCTGGCGTTGGGAGAGGGAGGGGATCCTGCCGGGATCGCTGTAACCTCGGGAGAGGGGATGGGGCAAATCCCCTTCCCCGTGAAACACCTCGTGCATTCAGACCGGAGGGAGACGTTTGCATGTGCGCTTGTAAAGTCATTTCTAGAAGGATTAAAAAAGCTCCCTGAGCCCGCTGTGACTTTGCTAATTGTGCCTAATGGAGGGTATGAAGGGCTGGCCTGAATTTCTTTATACATTTCACCTGGTTATGGAGGCATCCCTGGGCGTCATGAAAGGCAGCAGGACTTTGTTCTGGCAAGGCTGGAACAACCTGGGTCAGTTGTCACAGGAGGGGAAGGAGCTCAGACACAGAAACTCTGTTCTGTCACCTCCCAGCAAACTGAGAGCCCTGCGATCACTGATTGCTTAGAATGTGTTAAGAATTCCGGAAAAAAAACTGGTATTTGGGAAAAAAGGTGATTATTACCGCGTTTGAGTTACGAGTGAGGAGGCTGTTGAGGCCACTCTGTTCACTGCTGGTGGTGTCCAGGTTGGTGAAGCAAAGGTGCAAATGTGAGCCTGTGCAATGGGCCCAGCTTGGGTTTAGTTTGCTTTAGCACTGCCCTTTGTTGTGCTGAGATTTTATTAATTTATTGTTCTTATCCCTGGAACGGGTCAAGGAGCAGTGACTCCGTTAGCACTAAACCAAAGGTCTCCTCTCTGTGGAGCTGCTGGGCTCGGGGCAGAGGGGCACCCTCGTGTTCCAGGGCAGCCGCTCCCCGGCCATTGTTCGGTGCTCCCTGAACCGTGCCGGGGTTGCCCGGGCAGTGCCAGGAGGAAATTGGCGGCTCTTTCCTGCGGCGAGGCGAGAGAGGAGGTGTCAGCTCGGGAACTGTTCCTGCTCTGCCCGGGGCCACACCCGGCTCTGGAAACGGCTCTTCCGGCCTCCAGAATGGGCTGGTGACTCTGGTGACTTCGGTGTCACCTGAGAGGAATTCTTAAGAGAGCCGAAGCATCTCCCAAGGCTTGTTGAGTCCACGAAATGACCTTGTGGTGCCTCTGCTTCTGAGCTGTCAGGAGAACCTGGCAGTTCTCTCGCAGGAGCTTCTGCTGATTATAAAACATCAATACCTGATTATAAAACATCAATACCTTGTTCAGGGCTCACACTTTGAGGGACTGTGGCTTTCCTCAGAAAGGTTATTGGGATTTTTCCATCCTTTGATGGGTAAACACAGATTTCTGTGCTCAGCGTTTCTCTGTCTCAGAGAAAACACAAATTCAGATTTACATCATTGTGCAAACCTCACCACGGTCACAAAACCTCTCTGGGGTGGTTGCAAACCTCACTGCTCTCAGTGCCCGGTTTGCTGCAGCTGTTTTCTGGAGAGCTCATTGTTTAGGATATTTTCATAACAACACATTTCATTTCTCAGATTCCTGGATTTGTAGGTCTCTCCTCAGCCCAGCTGACCTCTTGTGACACAGGCAGTGCATTCCTGGGTGTTGTGTAAGCCTCGAGGTGGGGAGCAGCAAGGAAGAAACTTTTAAGACGCCTGAAGCTGGTGTTTACTTGGCTTCCACTTAATGGATGCCAAAAACATTTCCAAAGCAATATTTTGCTACTGCAAGTGCAGATTGGGATTCTGTTGCCTCCTTTAAGTTGTGTACGGTGTGACCAAGCCCCGTGGCTGGAGCCAGGTGTTCGTGGGGGAAGTGAGGCAATCTCTGGCAGCAGATCGCGGCTGGGACTGAGGGATCCTTCCCTCACTGAAGAAGGAAAAAGTTCAAGCGTTGTCTGGCAGAGCCTGAGAGCCCTCCTTGAAACTGTCCCTGCTGTCCCCTCCCTCGGGCCTTGCAGCCCTCTCTGCCCTCGGTGTGGGGCCGTTCTTGGCCCAGTTCAGGGCAGTTCCTGCAGTTTTGTTCAGCTTGAGCAGGACCCCACGTGCTGGGGTTTCCTTCCTCATGGCACTGCAGAGTGAGCTCTCCTTTCACAGCACACCTCAGGTTTGTGTCTGTTTTTCATGAGCAAATACTGGGTTTGAGGGGACTAAATCTTTATAGAGGAAAATAATGTGAAACCCTGAGCTGGCTGGGGGGAATGGAAGCTTTCTTGGGAGCAGAGTATTTAATTGGATTTTTGGTCTTTCATTGCCAAATTTATGGGTTTGACTTTTATCAGTTGCATTTGGTTTCTTCACCACAATTCAGCCTATAAAGGAAAGATTCTTAATTTCAAATCCCTCCATAAACACAATTGCTGACTCCAGTGCCTGCCAGTCACCTAACCCAGGCTGGAGTTGCCCAGAGTGGGGTGGGGAGGAAACTTCCCAGTGTTTGCTTAGCAAGTGGCAGAGGGCCAGGCCAGGCAGCAGCCAGCACTGCCATGGATCCATGGATGCTCCAGGAGTATTCCAGCCCCTCTGGACAGCAGGAGCTCTGAATTAGTGCCCAGCTCTCAGCACCCTCACTGAGGAGATCCCAGGGAGCCAAGGCCAGGCAGGTTTGATTCCACCTCCAGCCCGTGGGATGAGGCCTCTTCCCCCTTGGCTCCGTGGGCTCTGCTCTCCTGACGTGCTCCTGTAAAGGATCCATTACAGCTCAGAGACTGCTGGGCAGAAGTTCAAATTCAGCCCTGCCATCTGCCCACAATTACACCATGCTCAGGCAACCGAAGGGTATTTGTGTGAGCCTTAAATGAGCATGACATTGTCCGTGTAACCAAATAGGAACAATAATCATTTTTGCAGAACGCACCCATTTCAGTGCAAATCCAACTCGGGGCTCGTTCCTCCTCACATACAACAGTGAAACCAAAGCTCAAGCAATGTTCTGCTCTCTTATTTTATACCAGTGGCTTATTTTAGTTTCTCCACTTCATGCTCTTACTTTTAAAATAGGAATTTTGGCCTAGAAAACACCCTCAGTTTACTGATTTTTCTCTCTTGCAGTGTAACATTTGGAATTTTTAAGTTTGGTATTAAGAGGAGGAGGATTCCAGCACCGAATTCACACAGATAAGTGTGACTCTTAGGAGCCACTGGTTGGTATCTCTCAGGCTTGTATGAACATGAGGTTAAAATTTACATTTCTTCCGTGATCTTGATCATGGAGCACATTTACTCTAAAAATCGCCTCTTCCCTGGGGCCGTTCCCACCTTTTCCCTGTGGCTGGCAGGAATATTTCTCTGCTGCAGCTCCTGGCAAGGGTTAAGCAGGGTTGTGCTGCTGCCCCACCCGGGCAGGGGAAGCGGCCCGGTCTGCAGGGCCAGGATCCCCACAATGCGGGCTCAGGAGGGACCATTGTGAGCCCGGGCTGGCCCGAGCGAGCCGGAAAGGCTCCGTGGGTCAAATTGGGGATCGTCAGCTCCGCTTCAGGCCGCCCAAAGCCGCCCGAGTGTGCGGGCTGTGCCTCTGCAGCGTGGGCAGGGGCTGCCGCAGGAAGCTCCGGGGGAATTGGCTGCCTCTGTCTGGGCTGCCCTTGAGGAAAGGCAGCAGCTCGGTTCCTTCGGGAAGTTGTTTGTGCTAGATCGGATCCATGAATCACTTTCCTGATTCCTCTTGTGCACTTTTCAAAGTGGTGTCCAGCAAAAAGCAGATTTCTTTAAAGTACACTCGGTCCTATTTCCTTTTGGATGTTTGGGCTCTCATTTAATAATATTTATCCATGCCAAATTTATTAGCAAATGCAGAAAGAAGTGAATTATTCATTCGAGGCCCTTTTGTACCTCAGTGTTTCTCAGTAGTGTTTCAGTTGGTAATTTGAATATAATTTCCTCTTTTCGTGTATTAAATCCTGGTTGTTGTGGGAAGCACAGATTTTTGCTCTTGCATATTTCCATCCTTCCTGTGCTGGTACTGAGCCTAACCTTAAAAACACCAATATCTCTTTATGCCCAAATAAACAAACTGGATCTGTAGCTACATTGCCAAACACTTAACTGTGTTTAAAGTCATTAAAGGTTATTTTTTATTTTGGTGGGTTTATTCTGCTTTGTTTGTGGGTTGTTTTTTGGGGGGTAGGGTTTGTTTTGTTGGGGTTTTTTTTGTGGTCAGAGAAATGTTCTCCTTTTTATGAAATGTCTGCTGTGGTTGGAGTTCTTGACTCAGCTTCCAAGTGAGCTGCACCTGTCCTGCCCAACAAACAATGGTGAGATTTGGAGCATTGTTCTGGGTTTAGGGACATCCTGTGGGGACTGTGCCTACAGCAAGCAGGGTCAAGGCCACAGATTCTGCTGTTCCTGTCTCTGAGCCATTGGCTTGTGCTGACCTTTGAGCTCCCTCTTTAATTGTAATTGTTAATGAAATAAAGGCCTTCTTCCAGGCTCTATTTACATAATTAATTTTATCAATTACATGGAGAATTACTCCTCTGCCTTTTAATGTAATTGGAGCTGATGACTATTTGATAGTGGCTGTTCACTTCCTGTCTCTCTGACCCTCTCCACATCCTGGGGAAAAAATAAAGGAATCCCATCATAGATCAAAAAAATGAAGGCTCAGTTTGGGAAAGGGTGTGAGAATTTCAGGACTGGAAAACATTCACAGGAAGAAGCTTAGAGATGCCTAAAACAATTCCTGTCAGCCCCTGCTCCAGAGCAATAAGGGATAACAGCAGCTAAAATTGCAATTTTTGAATTGGGGTTACACATCTTACCTGTGTGCTGTGTTTCCTGACTGGGCACAAATTCTGCCATCAAACAAACAAAAAACCCCAAATATCCTGCTTCATTAGCCTGAAGTGCCATAAATAAATCATAAAGATGGCTCTCTGTCATTCAGAGGTGCACTGAGCACCTGCTGTGTTTGCTTCCTGCTCAGCATTATGAACACAGAGATAACATGAGGTTATTTCTGCAATAAAGTCATTTATTGCTACAGCACTACAAGGGCCCCCTGCTCCCTTCCTTGTTTCTCAGGGAACTTACCTGTCTTTAGGCTTTTGAAAAACTCTTTTAGATCTTCTGTGAAGTGAGAAGGAAAAGGATTCCTGGCACTTGGCCATTTCTTCATGGAGTCACCTGTTCTCATTTCTGATACTGGAAATTCAGTTTGGGATCTGTTGAAAACACCAGGGATTTGTTTCTGTGTTGCTGAACGTGCTGTGCCCTTTGGAGGAGGGAGAAGCTCACCGTGGTCTCCTTCCCTGACCCTTTGTTCTGCAAACTCCAGTTGTCTGTGCTGTTTGTCTGAGCTGCTTGTGCAATCTTTCCTGCAGTCTGTTCTCTGAAAATCCCCAAATTAGACAATGGCTGAAAGTGGCAGAAACACAGCAGAGAATCCCTTCTGACCACAGCAGGCCCCAGCTCTGAGCTGCCATCCTTTGAATGAAATGGCACTAAAACCTGAAGGTGCACTGTGAAATTTGTCCATTTGTCAAGGAAAAAGTCCTTGAGATTGATTTAACTCCTTTAATTTTTGGCCTGTGGGATTATTTCTGTGGGAGAACAGCGTGACATGGGGGAGGAATGGCAAGAATTCCCAAAGCTCTCCCTACCATTACTGAAAAGCTAACAGAGGCAGAAGAGAGCTCAGTGTTACAAGGGAATCTTTAATTCTGCTGTACTTTTAATTTTATTTTAATTCTCTGGGTGCCTTCCCGAGTCATTCCATCCCCTCTCCTGCCAGGAGGGAGCTGCAGCTCCCAGGGCACCACCTTGTGGCCCTGGTAAAACTCGTGCAGAAAAGAGCCAAGTCCTAAAACTGACTTAGGAAATTATAAAATGTTTTGCATTTATTAGATCAAATTATAAGTTCTTACATCTGCAATCTACCAGCCATCCTCATCGTAAATATATTTAAAATAATTAACAAGTTAATTAACTTGGAGAAAAACTGGAGTTGTAGTTTTGCTTAGTGAAATGGTCAGAAAAGGATTTAGCTACAGTATATAGAGGAAATGTATTGAAAATAGGTATTTATTAGATATATTAAATAAGAATTATGTGAATATATGAATATATTCAGATTCAGTTCTTGCTATTCAAACACACACACACAGACACTCTGCTCCTAAGACTGAAAAATAACTCCAGTACAATAATTTACATACTTCAGGAAGTTGATGGAAGGTTTTCCAGCTTGGTTCTTTCAGAAAATCTCTATTTCAGACCATTGTAACACAGAAATAAATCACAGATTGGTGTAACTGGAGATAACTTGTTCCAGGGTTGTGAAGCAGTCCAGGAACTCTTCCTCTTGGATTCCAAACTTTGTGTACTGGTGAAGGTAAGCTCTGTGGTTGAAGAATGGGTCAGACATTAGAAATCAGTGAAGATATTGGCAATTATTAGTGAAGTACCAGCACAGTTATTTTCACTTACTTGGAAGCAAACATATTCCAAGCTTTCCCTACGATGCTGTCGAGAGGTTTCAGCAGGAACTGGCTGTTGCTGACCAAAGCAGCAGACTTTTCATACTTGTTAAAGGCTCTGGGTGTTTTCCATGCAGTGAAAGCATCCTGAGGGTTTAGCCATGATGTGTATAATGAGGGGTCTTGGAAACTTCCTGCAGCAGAGACAGGACAGGCCTTTGGACAAAACCCAGACTTGATCCCTGCAGGGCCTAATCAGAGCTGCCAGATCAGTTCAGGGAAAATATCTGCAGAGTGGGCAGCCTGCTGAAAAGACAACTTCTGAACAGATTCCATAGAGTATCTAGAAGCACAGAGGTGTGGATATTTCTGCTGCCAGCACTGCTCATCACTCCAGAAACAGCTCAATGTATTTTCAGACATTCTAGCCATTCATACACAGACCTGAGTCTCTTCCTCCTTCCCTGAAGTGCTTCAGGAAACTCAGAAGTAAAATACAACAACCCTAAGCAGTTAGACAGTGGGGCCTTGGCCAGTAAGATGTTTCTAGAGGGAATATCATTTGGGAGTCAAATGTGTGGCCTTGGGATGTTTCCACTTGCATCAGATCTGGTTGCAAAGACAGCAGTGAGATTTGAAACCAGACAGCCCGAGGTGCTGTGCTCCCCCCTCTTACCCAGGTCTACACCATGCACATCTTTTCCTCTCAGGATAACCAGGTTGGCAATGGAAGTGTTGAAGTGCAGGGGTTTGTTTGTGGGGGCCATGCAGGAGCCTGGCTGTGGTGGTCGCACTTGCCAATCAATACCTTTGGGATTTGGGAAAAAGAGAGGAAAGCAAGTCAGTGTTTTGGGAAGGTGCAGATGGGAACTATCAGTGTGCCCCAAACTGAGCCCACACTGCAGTCTGTAGCTGCTTCACATGAATGAAGCAGCAATCACAGAATTCCCAAGGAAAACCACTGCTAATCCAGCAGGGTTTGCCTGGCAGTCGCCCTGCCAGAGAAAATGGATACCTGTTTCTATTCTTAGCAAGCCTCCAGCCCCTTCCATCCATAACTGGGAGCTCTAACTGAATTCTCCATGTACATTTCTTGGGAGCTGAGCCTGATTTTTATGGGTAGGTGTAAAAAGAAAAAGCAGAGCTCGCCATCCAAGGAATGTTCCAAATGAGTTATGTAAATTGAGTGCACAGTCACTGTCAGTTTGGTTTGTGTATTTTCAATAGTTTATAATTAACTGAGATGTCTGGGAGCAGAGCAGGAGCAATCTGGGAGCTGCAGTGGCAGCTGAGGGCATGGTGAAAGGAGCAGCTGGTTTCATGGGGGCAAATTCCTGCTGAGGGCAGCAGCTCCTTTCTGAGCTCTGAGCTCCACAAACATCCAGCTTTGCTCTGTCTGCACAAATGAATGTTGAGGGTGATGGAGGCTGAAGGTGCGTGGCTGGTGTTTATTTACCTTCCTCCATTTGAGCATTGGCAATGAGCATCTGCCTCAGGTGTTTGATGAGGCCAGGCCAGCTGAAGGAGCTGTAAGCCAGGGAGTTCTCAGGCATCTGGGGGATGTTCCGCAGGCCCAGCATCCTGAACTCGGGATGAGGGACCAAAGCCTCCAGCAGATCTCCTGGAAGGAGAAAGCAGCAGCAGCTCATGTTTGACAAAGACAGGGCAGCTAGAATGGGAGAAGAGTGAGGAATGTTCAGAGATTTAGCAATTTCAAAGCCATGCACACTTGCTGTGTGTTGCTGAGTTCTATACAGGGTGTTAGTAGCTTTTATTTTACAGTTTGGATTAAAATCTCTGCACTCCAGACAGAGGTGGAAGTTTAATTTTACAAGCAATATGGGCAACTTTCTCTAATTCTTTCAAGGTACAAATGTCAGTCTGCTGCATGTTGCTACCCAGTTGTCTGCTCACCTCTTCTGCCTGAGCAAAACTCAAAACACTCTTTGTTTCAGTTCATACAAACTTCTAACCCCAAGTGAAACGTGAAACTCGGTCCAAACTGACTGCCCTGTGCAAATTTCCTCTGAAATGTAAACGGGTACAAGGGTGTCTGTGACCACTTGAAAAAGGAGAAACAGGGTTCTTCTGGTGAAGAATGAAACCAGAAGTCATGGGATCTATTTTCGACTCTGCTCCAACATCGGGATCAAAATTCTAAATGGGTCTTTTCCTGCCTTAAAACTTGGGACTCGTCCAAATACACGAGCAAGGAGAGTGAGGAACTTCAATTCCCAGCTGAACTGCCTGAGCCAGGTGTGTGGGTGTTGGGTTTGGTACCTAGTGGGTTCCTGCTGTAGCCTGGGCCCCCTCCTGCTGTGTGAGTGGGCTGGAGAACGCTGCCCAGCTGGTGAGCAATGACTTGATTGACATCCCTGAAGGAAATCTGTTTGATATTCATCAGCTGGGCACAGATCTTGTGGATCACATCGTTTTCATGGACAAGAAGGGCATCTGCTGAGTGGTACAGGTGTGACAGAGTCAAAACAGAGTTGTAGTTTTGAACAATGACCTGGAAGCAAACAAAAAACCACACACAAAGAAGAGTCAAACAACTTCATCTCTCTTTAGTTTATAATCCTCTGGCTCCTGCTGTTTCCTCAGTTATGATTTAGGAAGTGATTCATTTTCTTTGCCAGAGAGCAGAGTGAGGTCAGGAGCCCAGAGCCTTTTCATTGAAAGAGGGCAAGACCTGTGAAAATCAGGTTATCCATCTCCCTCCACACAAACATGCTGGAACCAGATCTGCCTGGGAACTGATTCTAATGCTGAGATAAGAGCATAGCAGGAGATTTCTAGTTAGATAACAGAGCCTCTTGTAATCTGCATCACTTCAGCACTTAAATTATCAAGATATTTGTTGAACATTCTTTAGCTGTGATACTGACTCACTTGAACTTTTTCAGTGTAAAATGTACCCATTTTCTAGTTTATTCCTGTTGTAGATACTTTGTTGAAAAGTAACCAGTATTATAAACCCCTAAATTCTATATAAATGATAAAAGGCAATATGACATTCACCTCCCCAGTGCCATAGGGCCAGATGACGTGGTTCAGTAGGAATGAGGTGGGAAAAGCATCTCTCAGACACTGGGTCACAAATGCTCCCAGGCCTGATCCTGTGCCCCCAGCCATGCTCATGATTGTGAAAAACCCCCCGAGGCGGTCACATTTCTCTGCTTCCCTCTGCACCAGGTTCATGATTGCTTCTTTGTGTCTGGGCCCATGGACAGAGAAACTGTGGGGCAACAGAAACACCGAGACAGGGCAGGGTGCATCAGAATAAAGGCAGAAAGGTGAAGTTATCCATAAAGCAAATTTCATTTTAACTCCCACAGCTGCTGTGTTACCACTCCTAGGGAGTGTAAGCAGCTCATCAGCCTTCAGAATTCCCTCAGGGAAGCTTGAGGCAGCTGTTCCTACCCGTTGGCCCAGTTGTTCCCAGATCCTTGCTTCTGGCAGAAGTGTGAGTGGCTGTTGTATTTCCAGTGGCCAGACCTGGCAGCCATGGATAAGGTCTGGCTGATCACCTTGGGCTCCATGTCCACGAGCACAGCCCGGGCAACAGGTACTGCACAGGAAGGAAAACAAAACTGGGGAAATGTGCTAATTATTGAGGTGGGAGGGATGGATACCACATCCCAAGGCTATTCCTCCCACCCACTGCAGCCAGACTATTAATGGGTCAGTGCAAAAAGGTTCTGGCCATGCCCCGATTTCTGCAGAACCATTTATTGTGCCAAAACCAAATCTGAACTCCAGAGAGCAGATTCTTCATGAAATAAACCATTTGATGTTCCTGTGTGCTGAAAGCAGACCCTGAGAGGGGAAAAGGGCCCTTTAGAGCTGTACCTGCAGATTCCTCCTCGCAGAAGAAGCGTTCCTTGCAGGAATCTTGGTAGGATTCATTCTCCTTCTTGGAACACAGCCCATGGGTGCCACGGATGTCCCTGCAGAGAGCACTGAACACCTCATGCCCAACCTGGTTCCCACACTGCCCAAGCTGCACTGTGACAATTGACATCCTTATTCACTTGGTAGTTAAACCTGAAAAAGAAAATCATTTGTTTTCACTTTTGCTTGGTAAAGCAGGATGGAAACAAGTAATTATAATTCTAGAGTTACAGGACTAGGATGCAAAATTGGAAATCTTAAGCCAGTTAAAAAATGTAGCTATTTTCCAGTTGTGAACTGCACCAGGCCTGATGCCAGAGCCTGCTGAGGTGACAAAAGGATTCCCTGGAGAATTCTCCTTGTTTCCACCACACAGAGCAGAGTATTTGACTCCATCCTGGTATGTTTTGACATTTTTCCCCACTCAGCATTTGACAGCAGCTCCACTTTTCTATTCTTTCACAGAAACAAGGTCAATTTTTTTTTAAACTCTCTTGGTTATTCTGGGCTGCTGTTCCTCACTGCCAGCCCAGCCGTGCCGTGCCGCAGCACTCCTGTACCAGCATTCCTTGGACGGCTGCCGTGCCTGGAACTCGTTCTGCAGGCAGGTACGAGCTCATTGCCATTCCCGGGCCTGACCCCAAGCCGGCTGTCACTAGGAGACCGAGTCACTGCTCACGCAGAAAATAAATAAATATGTGGATTAGTGTCAGGAAAGGCTCATGTCCTAAGCGTACGAAACCGACCCTCCCGTGCCCGATTCTCCCCGCTTGGGTCCCCGCGGCCACAGAACCCCCTCAGGGCCGCTCTCCCCCTCAGGGAACACCGTCGTGTTCCCGGCGCTGCCCGCCCCTCGGTCCCGAGCCGCGCCCCGACCCTTTCTCCTCAACAGCCCGTCCCGGCAGCCCGATCTTGGTGCGGATCTCGGTGCGAGTCTCGGTTCGGCCCCGCGGCCCCTCAGGGCTCCACCTACGGCCCCTCGGGGCTCCCCC
>VYXF01008148.1:0-12094 GCA_013397295.1 Polioptila caerulea | reverse complement strand
GCTGTGTCCGGGCAGAGCCCGAGCCGCCCGCGCTGCCCCGCTCCGTCCGTGCCCGCGGCGGGCCGGGGCTGCGGGCACCGCCGGGGCTCTTCCCGCGGAAGTTCGGCGTTGGGATCCCGGCACAAGCGCCGCAGCGGGGGTTTTTAAAAATTATTTATTTGTTGTCACATGTGCGAGCGTCAGTGCAGAAATGCCGATCGTTCTGGAGCCGTGTAAAGTCGCTGCTCTCGCGCCAAAATTAAAAGCTGAGGTTTAAAATGCTGCGTTAGGCGGGTCAGCCGCTGCTTGCATCTCGTGAGTTCGTGAGCAGCGCAGCTGATAATGAGCAATTTGCAGCTCATCTGTGATGTTTATCTAGATCCCGTCACAGCTTTAGGGAGGTTTTATTGCATCATCTGTGTTTATGTTGCTTTTCGATCTTGTTTTGTGTATTAACCGTTTGCTGTCGCTCAAAATGCCACTGGGTTTATTTTCCCCTCTTTAAATACTAATGACAGTCTTGGAGTCTTTGAGATCACGGAATGGTGGAGCGGTTTGGGTTGGAATGGACCTTAAGGATCATCTCAGGCCATGGGCAGGGACACATTCCTCTGTCCCAGGTTGCTCCAAGCCCTGTCCTTGGACACTTCCAGGGATGGGGCAACCACAGCTTGTCTGGGCACCCTGTGCCAGGGTCTCCCCACCCTCCCAGGGCAGAATTTCCCCCTAATATCTAATCTAAACCTCCATGCTCCTGTAAAAAGTCCCTTCCATGTTTGCTGTAGGGAACCTACAAGGGAATCCAGGTGCTTCCCTTCGGGAGATGAGCAGATATTCTGTTACCCACACTCCCTGTAACCTGTCGAGACATTGTTGTGACAGCTGAAGGCTTGGAAGCTTCTCAGCCTGCCGGAGAAGCTGTGTCTGTCACCTCAATAATCAATAGAACACTTGGCTTCAGAGAACCTCGCTTGCATCACCCTGTTGGTGCTGCCAAGAGCAGGTTCTGAGCGAGGTGGTGAGAAAGCTGAGTTTGTTCTCTCTCGTGTTCCTGTAGCTCAGTCTCAGGGAACAATGAAACCATTGTGGATTTGAAAACCTTGCCATGAGTGACATTTTTGTGGACGTTGGCAGCCTTGGTTGGTCTCAGGTGCCTTTTGGCAAACAGATAAAGGAATGGGCTCGAGATTAAAACAACCCAAGAGCAGGAAATGTAAGGAGGGGAACATCGGGAATGTGTGAGGGGAACAACATTCCAGTGGAAGGCATCTGCACAGGGTGTGTGTCCTGCAAGGATCAGAGGGTGCAGCCAGAGCAGTGGAGATCAAGGGATGAGCACAGGGGACACATTTCTGGTGTTGGTCCCTGATACATCCCAAAAACTGAGTCCAGGAGGAGCCCAGGCAGCTCAATCATGGGTTTGAGTAGGCACAGCCATCCTGGAAAATCTGCAGCCTTGTTTAAAAGGAATTTCCTCAAAAGCCCTGTGGTTGTTTGCAGTAATTATTATGGTGAAAAAAGCCTCAGCCTTAATTTAGGTGTTTGTAATAAATGAAACAATGTATGGACTGGAGGGCTGGTGGCTTCCCAGTGCCTTTCTTGGTGTTGTGAAATGAGAAGAAACCCTGAAAAAGTACCAGGATGGTAACTGAAGTGAATTTTGGTTCAATTAATGCTGAGAATGAAACCCAAAGTTCACAGCAGCACACATAAACTTTGCCAGAACCATTGGGTAACAGGAGGAGTTGCTCTGGGAACTGAGGGGTGTTTATTCTCTGGGCTGAATTTTTAAAAATTCATTTGTTGGCATCTAAGAGTGGAGTCAAGGGCAGCTTTAGTGGCTTTTATTGTGAAACATGTCAATAAGCTGGATTTCTCTAGTAAATGTCAACAGGAGGACATGAGCTGGCAGCTCCCTGAGCTGGAAACAAACCTGATCTTTTGGACTCCTTAATTGCCTGTGGTGTTAGTAGGTGGATCCAAGAGTTAAATTCCCCTTTAGATCACCCAAAATAAACCAGCCTCTGTAAACTTTAATGCTGAAATGGTCTGGAAACTGTTGAAAGTTTTGGGTTTTCTTTGGTTAGTGTTTTCACTTGGATAATATTTTAAAATGCACTCCTTGGTTTGGGCTGGTTTTTGCAGATCTCAGTGGATTTTCTTTTTCTTCTCTGAATTTCCCAGGTCACTGGATATATTTATATTCAGTCTGTAGGTCCCAGGCTGTGTGAACTCCCAGTTGTTATTTTGTGTCCATATTTTTAAAAATAAGAATGTGACAGTTCAGTCTGAGGCTCACTAGAAGCTTGCCCATGGCATTCTATTTGTATTCATTCCAGCTGTCTGCTGCCTTTGCACTTCTTTTGCCATGTACAGCCACAGTTAGAGGGGAGGGATCAGGTTAAAAATTCTCTGAGGAAAATATCTCTTCAGAATTAAACCACATTCCTTAATGGTGACTGTTGCTGAAGTGCAGGAGCTTCTTCAGTACTGATTATTGGCCAGAAAATGTGTTTAACATCAGAGTAAAGCTGAATTCTTTCATCACAGTTGGGATTTGACTTACCAATATAAAATAATAGAACCTTCTCAGTAGATTGTTTGTTTCCAGTGCAGATGAGTCTCAGTTCATCTGTTCACATAATCTTAATTATTGGTCTAATTTGTACAGTGCTGCAATAGGACTTGAAAATTTCTGTGTAAGAGGAATTTAAAAGAAAATTGCAGTACCTTAACATTTTTCAAGTTCACTTGAGGCTGTGAAATTGCTCCTCTGATATTTTGGTGATTGACTGACAGTGCAGCCAGGTAGGACAGTGGTTCCCTGTGCCACTGTTTGAGACACATGGCACTACTGCAGATCTTACACACCATTTAGTAAAATTTTTGATCTTCTGCTGATAAATTTTTATTCCTGATCTATTTATACATTATAAAGAGATTTTTGTCTTTCCAAACTTTAAGAGTTGTAAACCACATCAGTGCATTTATTTTTAATGTTTTTCTAATTCATCTTTCTTCTACCCTTCTCATCCCCAGGGTCAATTAAGTGAGAGCATGGACCATGGAGGAGTTGGCCAATATGACCTGTAAGTTGCTGGTAGAAAATATTCTGTATCATTCATGCCAACCTCTATAATTCTAATTTTATTACATTGTTAAGGTAAATAGAAAATGTTGTCATTCTGCTTCCATTTTGAGTCGTTTTTAGATACTTCACTATTTCCTCACATTAAAATTTGTCAATTGTATCTTGAAATAAAATAATAATAATAAAAAGAATTCTGGTGAAAGCTGCTGTTTGTCTTTGATCCTTGTTTCTCCTAACAAATCTCTTACCTTTGAATAATATTTGTAATATGGATATAAAACTGTAAGAAATATCTGAGTCAGTTTGAGGTTTTCATCCTCTAAACTTCATTCTGGTGTAATGCAGAGATGTGTTGTGCATTAAATTGAAGGGGTTTGGAGGAAATCTTGGTGCTGTGAATGCCCAAAATCTGCAGGTGACCTTTCAGCTTTGCACACAATAACCAATAATTGCTGGTGCTGGGAGCTCTCTCAGCCTCTCACTGCTGGGTCAGCCAGACACTTTCCAGGGAGGCAATGCTTTCACTTGCTCACTTCTCAGCACCAGGGACACTCACAGCCTTGTTCTGCTTTCCTGCAGTGGCATGGAGCATTGTGAGAAGTTTGAGATCTCAGAGACCAGTGTGAACAGAGGCCCCGAGAAGATCCGCCCGGAGTGCTTCGAGCTGCTGCGCGTGCTGGGCAAAGGCGGCTACGGCAAGGTCAGAGCCCTGAGTCCTGGGTCCTGCACACCCTCCCTGCTCCCCTGCTTTGCCCTGACCTCCCCCTCTCTGCAAAGTCCTTTCTGCCACAGGGAGAGTGGGGTAAAACCAACCCCAGCTGCCTGGGTTGGCACCGAGCTCCCTGGCAGAGCCTCACCCGCTGGAAGCAGCAGGGAATGACCCAAACTTTCTCCAGCCAACCTCTGCCTCTTGTAGTTTGTGGGTGATCTCCTCTCTCTCTCTCTCTCTCTCTTGCACAACTTTCCTTTTTAGCTCGTGGCAGTTCATGCAGCTGAAATGTGTGATTGCCATTGTGTTGGTGTTGTTTAGGTGTTCCAAGTACGAAAAGTAACCGGAGCAAACACCGGGAAAATATTTGCCATGAAAGTTCTTAAAAAGGTAACCTGAATTTCACTACTCTCTGAATCCAAAAAACTTTAAATCTATCCCTCCATTTACCTTTCAGAATTATCTAATCATATAATATACCTAAAAATAAGTTCTAGGATATATGCAGTTTTTACTCAGATACAGTTGGACCTAGAATTAAACTTTGGATTTTTCTGTCTGAGTAGTTCTCAGCAACTCATTTAAAAGGTCAGGAGGTCCTTTCCAGCCTAAATTATTGAGTGATTCTATGAAATAAAGACTTAAACTTCTGCAGGAAGTCTCTTTATGTAGATATTGTGTTGAAATGTAATTTTTTAATGAAATTGCTGGCTCACATGTAATGTTGTAATTTAATGAACTCAGAATTGAACTCAGTATAAAAGTCTGCCTTGTTTAGCTTGTTCTGTGCTCACATATCCCTGCTTTTTGCAGGCAATGATTGTAAGGAATGCCAAGGATACAGCTCACACGAAAGCAGAGAGGAATATACTGGAGGAAGTGAAACATCCCTTCATTGTAGACTTAATTTATGCCTTTCAGACTGGTGGAAAACTCTACCTCATCCTTGAGTATCTCAGTGGTCAGTATTTGACATTCTTTTACCTCCTTGGGGTCTCACACAATCAAGAGTTCTTACCCTACAAGTAAAAGGCCAGTTAGTGATGGCTTGGTGTCTTAAACTGAAACAGGTTTGTATTAAAAATACAGAGAACATGAATAAACTTTCTAATTCCATACAATAAAGAGGAATGAAACATCAAATAGTTGTTTTTCATGTACAGGAGAGAAGAGGTTTTAAGGTTTTTCCTTCCACTAGATTTGTCATTTTTGTGTGTCCTGTGCAATCCTACAGAGTTACCTGAGGGTTTAGTCCTTGCAGTTTTTTGTGACAGAAAAAAGTGTTACCTCTATTTCATGGTTAGGGAAACAGAGTAGAAGCAATTTTTTCAAGCTGTAACAACAAAAACCAGGGACAGAAATACACTTTTTAAAAGTTTTTAAGTGCTGATTTCCTCAGGTTGCTCTAATCCTGAGGGTAACAGAATAGTGGCTCAGTTGTTTTGNAAAAAAGTGTTACCTTTATTTCATGGTTAGGGAAACAGACAGAGTAGAAGCAATTTTTTCAAGCTGTAACAACAAAAACCAGGGACAGAAATACACTTTTTAAAAGTTTTTAAGTGCTGATTTCCTCAGGTTGCTCTAATCCTGAGGGTAACAGAATAGTGGCTCAGTTGTTTTGTGAAACAGCCTGTTGTACAGCAGGCAAAAATACCTGTTGCTTACAGTTTTCCTGGAAAACAGACTTTTGACTGACTTAAAATGATACTTTTAATTGAGTACAATCTATTTTTTCTCTTGACAGGAGGAGAACTATTTATGCAGTTAGAGAGAGAAGGGATATTTATGGAAGACACGGCTTGGTAAGCGAAGCTATTTTTGTAAATTAATAGTTTGGGTTTTTTTCCAAGTGCTTAAACTATATTTAACTACTCATTCATTTTAGAATGTAGTGAAAGAGCAGTTCAGTGGGTTTGGGGAGGGTGTCCATGTACTGTCCTCACCAGTTTGTGCTGGTGGAACTCCAGTCTGACAACACAGGAGGGTTCACTGCTGGCAGCTCAGTGAGGCTGTGGCCAAGGTTTGGGGGTTGGAAACTCTGAAAGTCTTGCTTAAGATGCTCTGCATGATTGAATCTGTCTGATTTTGTTCCCTTTCAGCTTTTACTTGGCAGAAATCTCAATGGCACTGGGGCACTTGCATCAAAAAGGAATCATCTACCGGGATCTGAAGCCAGAAAATATCATGCTCAATCATCAAGGTAGAACTCTAGTCATGAGTCAGGCTGCCAGTCCTTTGGAATAGTGGCTCACAAAGCTCACAACAGCTCACTTTTGGGTGAATCTCCTTAGAACAGTGGCAGGGATAAGTGAAGGGCTGCCAGAGCTAACTGCCCTCAAACAGCTTCCTTGGTCTAACAGGCCACAGCAGCTCAACTTCCATGGACCCAGGCATGTTTTGAGGGCTTAATTTGCCTTTTCTGCACCTCTGGATTTTTTTTTCCTCTGCTGGCTCATTGTGAAGTAGAACCTGTGACATTTGAGTCAATGGAGATGAGTGATGGTAGGAAGGTTTGGGTAGGATGCCAGATCATCTGTGGCTGAAGTGACTGAGGCAGCAGCTGACACGTCCCACTGACAGCACTCTCAGTTCCTGATTGCACTGTTCCAGTGACTGTGTGACACTGATTAGTCTGGCAATCTGTCCCACCCAGAATTCTCATGTTTTCTTAAACAACCTATTTACTTAGTCTGAGTCTTTGTACTGAATTATTCAGAGCACTTTATAGTTTGCTGAAGATCATTCTGTGAATTTGGAAGCAGGCAGTAAAATTCAGTAACCTACTTTTTTAGCTAAGTGATGCTCTACAGTGTTTAAATACATTTGTCTGTATGTGAATAAGTTTTGGTACTTTGTCAAGTGGCAGCACTTGGTTTTCTCTGTAAGTGTGATTACCTTGTTCTATTTTATGCCTGCACTGTTTCGTCAGACCATATGTGGAAGTAATTCAGAGTAATTACAAATCCATGTTAAAAATTGCGAATTTTTCTCAGTGTGACTTCTCCAAATGGCAGAATTCTGACAAGTCTTCAATTTGATCTCTTTAATTTCAGGTCATGTAAAACTGACTGACTTTGGGTTATGTAAAGAATCCATCCACGATGGAACAGTCACACACACATTCTGTGGAACAATTGAATACATGTGAGCTGCACGATGAAATACAAAAGTATTGCTCTGCTCTGGGGGTAATGGCTGTGTTTTGCCTTTTTTTAACTGGTGGTTCATGAGTTCAGTCACTTAGGACAACTAAACTTGATAAATGGGGGTTTGTTTGAAAACTAGCAGTCACAATTAGTATTAAGCTCATTAAAACACTTCCATATTTTTGATTTTTCTGCTTATAGGGCCCCTGAGATCTTGATGAGGAGTGGGCATAACCGTGCTGTGGACTGGTGGAGTTTGGGGGCATTAATGTATGACATGCTGACTGGAGCAGTAGGTGCACAGTTATAATTGCATGTATTTCCCTCTGTAGCTTTTCTGCTTCCCTGTACCCTAACTCAGCTGCATGTATAAATACAAATATTGTACATATACACACTGCAAGTAAGAAAGAACCAAAATACAGCCCTCAAGTTTGACTAGACATGAGCTGCTTTTATCCAAACACTTCCTATTTGCAGTAATTTTACCTCCTTTGTAACTGAAGTGAGTTGTGTGTACACAAAGATCTGACCAAGTCCTGTTTTTCCTCCTGTTTCAATGGTGCTTTCCAGCCTCCTTTCACTGGGGAGAACAGAAAGAAAACAATTGACAAGATTCTCAAGTGTAAACTCAACTTGCCTCCCTACCTCACACAAGAAGCCAGAGATCTGCTTAAAAAGGTAGAATTTTAATGACTGTCACCACTCCACATGTATGTAGAAAATAGAAATATAATGATACCACTGTGGCTGTTCAGTTAAGCTTGGTTTGTTACTGATGAAGTCACTTTTTTGCTGAGTGGTACAGCAAGTGATTTCCCTTGAAAATACAACTGTTTTCAAGTGAATGCAGATTTTTCTGATTGTTCTGTATTCATTGAAGTGATGATTCATGGCAGAACTAGTCTGGTTATAACAACATAACTAATTCTGCTTTTTTGGATGTTATTTCTCATCAAGCTGCTAAAAAGAAATGCTGCCTCACGTCTAGGAGCTGGTCCTGGAGATGCTGGAGAAGTTCAGGTAATTTGAACTTAACTTGAGACTTGTTAAATTACCTCATTAAAAATAAATCAGCTCTGAAGGTACCTCAGGGAAGGAGAGGGTCTGTCTTGAAGGGTAATGAGCAGAAAGGCAGCCACATGTGCCAGCTCATCAAAACCTGAAGTCTTTAAAGCTTAACAAAAGCAGCTGTCTACCTATTTGATAATTTGAGATTTGGAAAATAACTTCTATTGTTTAGCTCTGTCTCACAGTCAATCTTTTTCTTTGTAGTTGCACAATGGTAATTGTGCAGCCCTGGAAGGGCCAGGGTACTCTCAGCAGTCTGATGAAAAACTTGCCAACCTTGAATTAGTGCAGCTCCTTGAAGGGACAAGTGTGGCATTCCAGCTTGACTTGGTTTTTGTGGGAGTATTGACAAGTATTAGAGAGTCCTCCATATTTCACAGTTCTGATAATTTGTCACTAATGCAGTGTTTTGTCATGGCCTAACTTCTAAAGTTGGAAGAGGTATTTTGCATGTAAACTGGCTTTTTCTAACACTTCCCAGGAAATGGGGACATGTCTGGCTTGGAGGTGTGATCTCAATTCTCAGCTCTTCCAGCTGCTCTGAGGCAGTGCTGCAGAACATTCTACACTAAACCAAAAGTGATTTTGGAAAGCAACACCCCAGAGAAAGGGCCTGGATAGGTGTTCATGGTGAAGCTCTGGGCTTTGTGCCCTGAGGCAGGTGCTGACTCTGCTCTTGTCCCTCCTGCAGGCCCATGCCTTCTTCAGACACATCAACTGGGACGAGCTGCTGGCACGCAAGGTGGAACCTCCTTTTAAACCCTTATTGGTACGTACTGGGAATACTGGGAGAGAGATATTCCCTGTGTGCCCTCAGCAAAGCTCTTAACAACACTTGGAAACGTTCACTTCACAAACTGGAGTGCCACTGAGTGCTGGTGCTTGAGTTGTAACAGCTCAGGGGACAGATTCACTCTCAGTGAAAGCTGGCAGATCTGATCTAGCACCTGATCTGCTTCAGTCTGAATTCCTCCTGCTTCTGACCCGTAGGTTAAACAGACCTGCAAGTGCAGCTCACTCTGAGATCAGCTTCTAAACCCTCTACAGTAAGTCAGTACTTAGTTTCAACTAGATAGAGTTGCTAAGCAGAAGTAAATGAAATCACCTAATTAAGCCCTTTCTGTGTTTGCTCATTCATCTTTACAATGCATCTTGTGCATTGCCAGCAGTAGTTAGAGTCTCCCTCAAACCAGTGATGTGGTGAACAAGTTTTTATTATCCCATCTTATATTTGGATGGTGTCTGTTTTTCCCTCTGGGTACAATCAGCTCCAGCAGCTGTGGGTATTGCCACCTTTATAATCCCCAGCTACTAAAATTCTCACTTAAAACTGGCTTAAGCATCACTAATGTCAAGCATTTACAGCTTGGGGACTCCAGACCTTTTTCCCCCTCACCCTTTGGAATGAAATTCAGATAGACTGATATTTCCCAATATTTATCTGAAGGTGGTTTTGGGTTTTTCTGTTAGTTGCAATTTTATGGAAGTTTCTTGTACAAACCAGATGGTTTTCCAACTCGTGCTTCCATGGTTGCATGAAGGCCTGCACAAATGAATAGCTGCTGCCTTTGGAAGGGGAATAAAGAAGGGATTTTGGAATTACTGGTCTTTGAGCAAATGAAACAATATTTCTCATAATCACTTACTCCAAAGTAGTCCTCTATCCCTCAGACTATAGACACCTCTGTATCTGCAAAAATGGGACAAAATTATCTGCAGAGGCCTCCAAAAACTAAATAGTTGCAACTGTTCTATCCTGGTTGTGACAAGGGCTAAACTTGCAAGAAATTGGCATTGTATTTCTAAAAGTTTTTGTTTGTAATTTGAGATTATTTTTTTTTTTAAGGCATCTTTTTAATTTGTCTTCCTTTTTGATCCATAATTTTTGCCCCTCCCCCTTGCCTTTATTTCTCAGTGTCAGTGCCCATAGTGACCTCCCAGTGGCAGCGCCAGGATTCCGACACCACTCCAGGGTTTTCCTCCAGCAGAGCTCTGCCAAAAACCCATGGAATGAACTCCATCCAGAGGCTGCACTGCTCACGGCTGAGCCATTTGCTTGATAACTGTCATATAAACCCTTAATCATTTTGTTTTTGCAAAGCAATCTGAAGAGGATGTGAGCCAGTTTGATTCAAAGTTTACACGTCAGACACCTGTTGATAGCCCAGATGACTCAACTCTCAGTGAAAGTGCCAACCAGGTCTTTCTGGTGAGTGAGCCAGGGGCAAGGGAGGGAGGTTTGCTGCTGGAAATGGGGGCATTTCAGCTCAATTCATTCTATTGACTCCTAACACCTTGAAGCAAACTCTCTTAACTAAACCCAGATCCTCTAACAGGTTTGAAATGTTTAAAGAAATAACTTTGGTTATTGCTGACGTTTTCGTTATGCAGCAGCCAACAAACAGTGCTGCCCTTGTGGAATGTCAGCATTGTGATTCAGAGTTGCACTGTGAACCCTGCACATGGCTTTGCTTTCACAGCCATGCAGAGACAACAATGGCCAGACTATAGAGCAAAATTAATTAAATTGAGTGTGCCTGTGGGAATCTGTGCTCAGAGGAGAAATAGCTGGGGGGTAGCAACTCCTTGAAGTCCCACTGTTTGCTACAAGGAGTAAGGGTTCATCTGTCTACATTGACTCTTCCTTTTATAATTTTCCTGTAATATTCAGCTTTCCCTAAGTGCACAGGTGATCCTGGATGCAGACCTTGCCAGTGAGTTGCAGTGCCTCTTTGCTCTTTTGCAGGGTTTCACGTATGTGGCTCCATCTGTACTTGAAAGCGTAAAAGAGAAATTTTCTTTTGAACCAAAAATTCGATCACCTCGCAGATTCATAGGTAGCCCTAGGACACCAGTCAGGTACTTTATCTTCTTTTTCTTGTAATACACTTCTTGACAAGTAGTTGAAGTGCTAGAAATAAAGAAATGCAGTCTTGTTTCTGAGTAAGCCCAGCACTGCCATTAGAGGTGATTCTGGTTTGTAAAGCACATCATTAAAGACAGATCTGTGCTGTTGGGCAGCACAGGAAGTTCTAATCTGTTGCTTTTCAGTGCTGATACAGTCTCAGAGTGGTGACTTTGATACAGCTAAAACTGTTTCAGAACATTTAAGCACTAAAGAATTGTGTTAGTACAGAAAAACCCTCCTGCAAATCACCTTTAAATGAGAGAATTGTGTAAGAGACTGTGGTAGAAGCCAGACATGGAAATGTCTCTAACCTAAAAGAGGAAGGAAGAATTAGAATTGCTCCTTCAGGGGCATTTGAGTGCAGAGTATGTGTCCATCTCTGATTTTTGCATTTCTTGTTTTAAAGCCCTGTCAAGTTTTCCCCTGGGGAGTTCTGGGGAAGAGGTGCTTCCGCTGGCGCATCCAACACCCAGACACCTGTGGAATACCCGATGGAGACCAGTGGAATAGAACAAATGGATGTGACAGTCTGTGGAGAGGCTTCAGCACCACTTCCAATCAGGCAACCAAACTCTGGGCCCTACAAAAAACAGGCTTTCCCCATGATTTCCAAACGGCCGGAGCACTTGCGCATGAATCTATGACAACATCACTTCTGTAAGCCTTGGAAGGTGGAAAACCAAGAAGGACCTGAGCCCCCTTGAAGCTGAAATTTGAGGGCTTGTTTGGTTTACTTTTAAAAAGTGACAGTATCAAAGAATCGGTCATTGCACAGAGAGACTTGGAAAGCAAAGAAAAAACGGATTTTTTTTTTTCCTGTCAATCAATGGTGCATAAAAAAACCCACAAACTTTAGCAAATGGTATTGCAGAACTCTAGGCACATCATCTTACTGATTCCAGTGACATCTTCTCACCTTATCAAGGATCTTTCAGCTTGAGAGCTCGAAACTGACAGTATTAAGGGGCAGGATGTTGCTTCAGAATCACTGGTGGAGTCTGAATGTGTCGAGGAGGGTTGGCCCTTTCACTAGGCAGAGTTTGGAATGCCTGCAGGCTTGCAGCTGAGGGGTAATTAGCATGCAAGCTTCGTTAAGCTGTTTCCTACAATGGGGTGGAATCAAAGAGGAAAGCTAAACTTAATTGGTGTTTCACATTCAAAACATAATGAGGTTTTTTTTTATATATATA
>VYXF01008145.1:835659-872688 GCA_013397295.1 Polioptila caerulea | reverse complement strand
GGCCCGCCCGGGGTCCGCCTGCCCGGGGTCCGTCCGCCCGGATCCGCCCGGATCCGCCCGCCGGGGCCTGCCCCGGGCCCGCCCGCCCGCGGCGCTGAGCCGCCTGCAGGAGCGGGGCTGTCCCTGGTGGGGCGGGCCGGGGCGGGCCAGACCTCCCCTCCCTGGCCTCGGTAGCGGCGGCCTCGGCCTTGGAGGGGTTCTCAGTTTGGCAGAGCGCAAACCCTCTCCACGCACCCCTGTGCGGAGGCGCCTACCGAAGGCTGAGTAGGTAAGCTGCCCGCTCCTTTCCCCAGTTTCTGGCGTTATTTTCTCCTGAGGCAGCTGTCACACAGGGTAGTGCTGCTGGTTTTTTATCTTCGACTGAAAATGCTGTGTGCTCGTAGCTGGGGTGACCATGGGAAGGAGAGCAGCGATGGGCCGGGAAGGGGCGGGCGAGAGGTGTTCGTTTTGTTGTCGCTTTCTGGCTGCGAGTCAAAGGATTTTACATCTCAATTTGGCAAGTGGTGCAAGCGAGGTGCTTTTTAAGGGTTCTGGCAAGAAAATTATATCTGCCTTTTGAAAAATGTTAGGCAGTTTGCTCCAGAAGTACATATCTGTTTGTTGACAAGCCCAAAGATCAGCCTAAGTGAAAATTAAAGGGAGGTGTGTTTTTCATTCATTTGCTGAGTTGACATTCGGTGCCGCTGGCGACTGTTGCTTCATTTAGTCATGTCTGAGCTCCTGTACTGCCAAAGTTTTGTGGAGCTTGCAGTGTTGCTGTGTGAGCTGTGCCAGTCGTGTGCTCAGGGCAGGCCTCAGTTTCCCCAGGTGTCCAGTGCGTGCGGCTACCCCGGCTGCTCCACAGCCAGGGGCTTTCCTGGAATGGCATCGTGGGAGAAGGG
Organism: Polioptila caerulea; assembly: GCA_013397295.1. NCBI lineage: Eukaryota > Metazoa > Chordata > Aves > Passeriformes > Certhiidae > Polioptila > Polioptila caerulea. Next base: position 871,807 of record VYXF01008145.1, on the reverse strand, counting down.
TGACCGAGGAAATGGGATCTTGAAAAACAGCTGCTCAGAGACACATAAGGTGTGTGATGTTTCTTGTGGCATTATCTAGGTTTGCAGATATAGGTGGTCCATTTCTTGTGCTAATCGCTGTTGCAATTGTTCTCTCCCTGTTTCCTTAGCCCAATAAAAAGCAAAAATTGTGGTTAGCTTTCAAGAATAGGAACTGCAATAATCACTTCTTCCCACTTACTTTTATCATTGTATCTCCCTAAAGTTGCTTCCTCTTTGCCTTACTTCACAATTTTTTTATGTGAAAATGCATGTAGTACACGCTTATCTTAGCTGAGAATGGGGTAGTAGAGCTGCCATGAGTGGTAACTCTTCTACCTCAATTCCATTTTAATCTTCCTGACTAAAATAATGTGTCATCCTTACACTAAATTAGGAGAATTTCTGCATTGTATTAAAGTAGGTCATGTTGTGGGATATAATTTATGAACAATGTGCACGGTCTTGCCAGTGTCACCATATTATCCTGAGTGTGATTATCAGTTGAAAGCTTAAGAGTGAGAGACCAGAGGGGAGATATACATTGAAGTTATCTCTTTTATTCACTCATGCTGTCTTTGACTTTCTTTAGAAAAAGAAGATGAAAGGGATTTTTGCCTTCCTTTGGTGAAGGAGACAATTTCTCTATTTCGGTACTTGGAGAGGAACCTGAATTTGCTTAACTCACAGCTGCTGGAGAATTGAGTTTCTGGTCTGGTGTATTTTAAGGCTTTACAAGTATTGACAACCTACAAGAGAAATGCTTCATGGAAAGTTTAAACTTGCACTTGTTACTAGCTCTGTGTCTATAGTTGCTCTTCATACAAGGCTTCCACTCATGCAAGCTGACAGTCTGGCTGCAAGCAGCTATGCTTGGCACAGTTGACAGCAGATAAGCAGCATTATTCCTAAAAGCTGTGTCTGTATTGGCCTGCAGTTCCCAAAAATGCAGCTGTGGCTGAGTTCTCAAGGATTCAAATCTGGATCCTCAATCCCTGAGGGGATAACTACAAATCATGTTCTATGGAGTCAAAGCTAATTGCTTTCCCTTGCAACTGTATTGTGTTTCCTTATTTTAGTGTCATTTGGTTAGTTTGCTGTATGTACTATAAGAACAAACTAATTTCTGTGTAGAATATATCAGGTTTTGGGTTTGTGTGAGGTCATTATCTTTGATTTCATTAAGAACTGTGAATTGAAAATAATTTCACTCTTGTGAGATGCAGTTTGAGATAAGCCTGAGGTGTAACAATGCTGTATATTAAATCTGTGATTAGTCATTACATAACCTCACATCAGTTATATAAATTCCTGTATCCTATAGAGCAAAAAGTGCTGAGATGTCCTCACTGTGTTAAGCAGAATGCAAAAGCTTGCATTTCTGGAAAACACTGCTTGGCAATAGATATTCCATGTTAAATACGAAGGGTTTGGGATGTGCATGTCTCTCAAGCTGAAGACATGGTTCACTCTCAAAGCCCTCTGAGGAATGCCAGTAGCAGCTCTTACTGTGATAGAGTTCTTCTCTTTGAAACTCTTGTGATTTACCAAAAATTTGTCCTGTATGACTTGGCAGGATCTGTTGTAATGAAGGTGAGGGAAGGCTGCAGCTCTCTATCTCTCTATCTGTCTATCTCTTACAAAAGATGGTTTGGGATGTGTGGATGTGTATCCATGTCAGTTTTGATCAAGTGGGGAAGATATGGGATTTAGTATGTGCTATTGACTGATACAACGTAAGAGTCAATCATACTTGGTTAAGTCCTGAATTATGAAATGGGGACTAGGGCACTTGCATTTTGTAGCAATTTTGTGAGGAGAAATAATGATTTTAATACAGAAGGAAGAGAGCCGTGTCATTATCCTTGAGTGGGAAGGCACAGGAGAAGGAGTGCTAGAATTTAGGGATAGATAACAGCTGGAATACACTTCCACTACAGATCAAATGTTGCATTTGGTTAAAAAAAATTCAGCTTTATCTTATTGCTGAAAAAAACCAACCTGGAGAGAGCAGTGAGTAGGTTGAACACGTTGCACTGCTGGGAGCCTTACCTCTCTGCAGTGCTGTAAGCTTGGAGAGCTTGACATGGGCCTGTGCTGAAAACCTGCTTTTTACCTTGCAGCGAGTGTAGAATGTGGCTGATTTCTTTCAAGAATTCAGTTTTGGAAATCTGTCTCTGATCCTCTTTAAGACATTTTGCAAATTCCAACAGCATCCTTAAGTTTTTCTAGTAGAAGATTTGTTATTTGCTTCTCTTATTGCAAGTTTCCCCCTTGTTCCGCAGCAAATAGTGATTTGAGCTCCTGGTCCAAATACATCTAAGCTAATGTATCATTTATAACAGTAGAAAAGCACAGCCTTTAAAATATGCCCTGCTTGAAGTGAGACTCGTTTTCCTTGGGAGAAGGGATAGCCAAGGCTACTGGACAGATTTGGATGATGCAGCAGCTCAGTCCGGATGAATTTACTACAGCATCATAGAAGTGCTTCCCAAAAGCCTCAAGCATAAATAAAAGTCATGAGTCAAAGAGCTGATGCTTATGAATACGTATATGCTGGATGCCAGGGTGTGAAATAGACCTTACACGACCTCACCTTTGCACTGACTTGATTTACTTGCTTATTTCCCTGGCTGCTGTGTTCTGTGTTCCTTGTGGGTAGGATACAAAGAGGTTGGGAAGTCTCTTAAACCAGTTGTTAATCTGCACTGATTGTGCTGTACAAAGCACTGTTTGGGACTTGGTATTCTTGACTTTACCACTGATACCTTAAATAGCTTAGGGGAATTCAGTTCACCTTTGCCTTAGTTTCTATCCCTACAAAGTGGGGTAAGTGATCTTGACTTCCTAAACAGAGTACTTCAGGATTTAGTCATGTCAGAATTGGATGTGCAGAGTTAGCTGATGGACTGCACAGGTTTCAGGGCTGTATTGCCAAAGCCATATCTGTTTCTGGCAGGACCTTGCTATTGACCAGTGCATATTTGTGTTTGATGTCCACTCTCTTCATCTGATTTGCAGACTGTACATGTCTGCTTGCATGTAGAGCCTGCGGTGTTGTGATCAGCCCCTCCACAGGGATTCGTTGCTAACGAGTGAGGAACAGGGGTCAGCAGGTACTTCTGTCATACATGAGTACTTCAGGCATGCTTACATTTCACTGCTGCAGAGCTAAAGAATTGAATGTGGAAACCTGGGTCGGCACTAGTGCAATGAATGAGATCACTGGCTGCTGTGTCATATGTGGATTCTTTGCTAACTGCAAAGTGTACCATTAGCACATGATATTGAAATGTTGGGAGAGGCCAAAGTTGCACAAAGCAAGGTAAAAACTTTAAGGGTGATAGGATGATTTAAACTCTAAATCTTTCTGGAAGGTAGAGAGCACCTTGCCAAATGTTTTTGTATCAGAGTGGCGAAGCTTTGATTCTTCATCAAATTTATCTTCCTTTCCTGGTGCTCAGTTCTTGTAAGGGCTATTCCTATTGTCTATTCTCTAATAATTTAAGAGGGCATATGCTTATACTCAAAGGAATAAAATTAATCAATGTACTTCTGTTCCTTTTACAGATGAGATCATTTCACGCTCTTCTTTTGGAAGAGGTGGTCAGAGGAAATGGATAGCTATTCAGACTTCGCTGCAAAGAACCTCTCATCTTCAGCTAATATGTCTCTTTCTTTGCCTGGTCAAGCTGGACTCAATGCCACTGGTGGGACTCCTTCTATGTCAATAAGCAGGCTTTTCCCAGCCCTGCTGGAATGCTTTGGAATAATTCTTTGTGGCTACATTGCTGGAAGAGCCAACATTATCACATCAACTCAGGCCAAAGGACTGGGAAATTTTGTGTCCCGTTTTGCACTCCCAGCTTTATTGTTCAAAAACATGGTGGTACTTAATTTTTCTAATGTGAACTGGTCCTTCCTTTACAGTGTTTTAGTTGCCAAAGCTGCTGTGTTTTTTTTAGTCTGTGTTTTAACATTGTTAGTAGCCAGTCCTGAGAATCGATTTAGCAAAGCAGGTTTGTTCCCTATTTTTGCTACACAAAGCAATGACTTTGCACTGGGATATCCAATAGGTAAGTATGTTTTCTTCTTTAAAATTAGTTGTCACTTTTCTAGACATGTTTGCTTTTATATTTCCATAATTTGAAATTGACTTCTGAATTGAAGTTCCATGCAATTGAAATAATTTCTGAAGTGCCTCTCAAATTCTCTTTGAGACTACTCATCATCTAGGAAAGTTTAAACAAAAAAAGAGAGAGCAAATTGGTTTTAGCTAAACAAAAAGCAAGATGTTTGATTATAGAATTGAAAATACAATTACAAAGGAAAGGTCAAATATGCAATTCCAGAGTATATGTAGCAAGTAGATCCCTATTTTAGATTACTTTAGGAGTTAACAGTATCTTTCTCTTTATTTCAGGGTAGCATGCTCAGGAGAATCCTCAGTCTTTCTTATTGTCTTCAAATTTGCTTGATACACATAAAATTTAGACAAATGCAATTGCATACTTTTTTGTAGATGAAAATACTGTGTTTCCCTTGGTTGCATCTCCTGAGATTTATTCCTCTTGAAAGAAATCAGAAGTATGCCACAAATGGGGCTGTGAGGATTGTATCTTTGTTTGTTGGCATGCATTTTGGATGCCAATTAGAGTTTCTCTTTTCTTTATATATGTATTTTGGGGGTCTCTGAATGTATTTCCATTTTATCCTGGTTAAAATGTTCTTTCTGTTTTTACTTTCTTGTAAGACTTCATATTTTTTCAGGTACTTCATGGTTTATAAGATATGATTTATATTTTTTCTATGTATGATCTTCCCAAAATCTGCACCGCTTAGAGCTTTACTGGAATAGTTACTGCAACAGAAACATTGTAGGCTCTTGAGGTTTATTTCCTCTTGTCCTTCTCCCATCCCCAAACTTTTACTGGCATTTGGTTCGTGCTGTCACCTGTGCAAACTTTTTGCTGTTAGTAAAATATTACCCAAGCTTCTCTGAAGTGTTTGCAGGACTAGTCAACAAAGAATGCTTTGCTGTTTTTTATGTGACAGAGGCAGTGTTTTGTACAAAGCCTGATCTTTTAATGAAAAAATATTTTTAAGTGCTCTAACAGTGGAAATTTGTAAAGGAAAAAAAATTAATATTGACAAATGGTGCACTAAACCAAAAGGCAGTTTAAACTCTTAACTTTAAAAAGGCAGTTTGAACTCTTAATCATTGCTGAGTTTTCATCCCATGTAATTTCTTTAATACATTACTATTATTATTATTTCTTTACTATGCTATTTTTTTGCTGTTTGAAAAGATTTGCGCATAGGGAAATCAAAATACAGCTCAAATTTTTGAAGCTTATAGCTGTTTTTTTATTATTATGGTTATGACACTTCTAGATCAAAAAGTGTTGTTGGAGTGAAAAAGAACCAACTGGCAGGGAGGTTTGTTAGCACACCCCTGATGTAGACAGAATTACTATGATAGAAAGCTTTGGGGTTTTTTTATTACTGGGTAATAATGATACAACTCTGACAAACAGGTTCAGGTATTCTCTAGAGCTGTGTGTTAAAGCACAGGTGTAGCAGAGGTCTTGTGTGTGTGACAGTCACTGTGACAATACTCATTGTATTAAGCATGGACAACTAGTGTGTGATTTATATGTACTTTTGAGCAGCTGGGACATGGAGAATTGATTAAAAAAAAATCAAAATATCTTTGATTTCATTTTTTTTGTTATGATCAGCAAGCAGGCACCATGATTTAAATAAAAAGAAAACTTCATCAGTAATAGAAGTTGTGAATTATTTATACTGTCTTAACAATTCCTTAAGAGTGATTTCTTGGTTTTTTTCACCCACTCAGTGATCTAATTCCACTTTTTGTACCCAGTAAAATGCCTTTTGACATCATACATAAGGCTTAATTTATTGTCTTAAGCATGCAGCTTCACTTTAGCAGAAAGTAAAGATTCTTTGAATGTTTCACTCAGACATTACTTACACGTGACTTGTGTGGAGTTGTGTTCGAGTGACATGGGCATTCTCTGTAAAGCAACATAAAACATCAGTCTCAGGTTTGAGGTTTTAGGAAGAAACCTATTTGCATAAAAAATGTCCAGCATGTTTAAAGAGGTTTTGATTAGCAGGGTGTATTTAGTGCTTAAAACTGGCTTGTTAAATGCAGTAACTAACCCCAAACTTGGAACTTCTGTTCAGCAGTCCATTTAGGATTTTAGTACAAGTCGTTCTTGTACATGTACTTTAATAATAGCCTGTAAAAGTAAAAGCACCTTTAGTGCCTTTTTTTAATATATGTAAGAAATCAGCTAGTTGAGAATGTCAGTTTATTTGGTCTAAAGAGGAGACTGTTCAAAGTGAGGCACTGATTTAGCATTTGGAAGTTCCTGACATTCCAGAGGCTTAAATACTACAAAGGTAAAACTCTTGGATTTTGAAAAATGCAGTCACAAGGAAAAAGTTTTTCAGGAAAGGTTAATAATGTTGTTATTAATAATTATGAATTGTATGCATAGTATATATCTAATAAATAGCATATATAATAATTATGATGTTACAATTGACTATATATTCATAAATTATAATAGACATACTATTAATACCTATAGCATATTATTAATAATTACTATTAACAAGTAAATTATTAACTATAAATGTATATATATTAAATATTATTAAATATAACAATTATAAGTCATGTAAAAGAGAAAATTCTACTCTTAAAGCATCAGGGTTTTTTTTATTCACATTAGAATTGAATCTTGAATATGTTTCCAAAGTATTTTCATGATTTGTGAAGAGCCTTTAGTACAAACTTGAAATAAGAAGCAATTCTACTCTGGCTCAGAAGTATGTAGTAGTAATGAAAACAAAGGCTCATGATTTAGAGTTCCTTGTGGGACCATAACTACAGCAGTAACTCTTGCCCTTAGTAGTCCCAGAGAATGAACCAATTATTGTGTGATAAACTTTCTTTTTCCAGTTGTTGCTTTGTTGTGTTGTATTGAATCAATGTACAAAGATCACACCTGACATAGCCATTGAAAACTTATTAAATTCCAGAGAAGTGAGAGTCTCTTAAGATGGGAAGTAACTTGTATCCTGCAGAGGTGCATTTAATTCTTCACAACTGTCATGTTTCTGGGGAGGAAAAGCAGGTCTGAAATAAAGCCAAAATTTTTCCAGAGTTTGGGATTACTCAAATGAAACACAGAATTGTTATAATGTTTCCTTTCTTTTTTTCTGTAAATGTTGACTAATGTAGGATGATTAAGTAGTGTTGGATAGTTAATCTTTTGTCTTTAATGTGTTTTTTTAGATAACTGTAGCCTAATATGATTGGACATATTCTCTTCCTGCATTTTCTTATATTGATTGTTAGTTAAATGGATTCTTTCAGCTCCTTCTGGAGGAAACTTAAATTTATTTTTCTTTAGTATTCAGTGAGCAAAATTTAATTTCAATATTTCGATGTATTTTTCTGCTGAAATGTTATCACTCATAACTCTTCATTTCCTGTCTTCTAGTTGAAGCTTTATATCAAACCACTTACCCAGAGTATCTCCAGTACATTTACCTAGTGGCTCCAATATCTCTTATGATGCTAAACCCCTTGGGGTTTATCTTCTGTGAAATCCAGAAGTGGAGGAATAATCGCACTGTGTCACAGAGCAAAATCAAAATAGTGGGCCTAGCACTCCTTCGAGTTTTGCAGAACCCAATTGTGTTCATGGTCTTCATAGGAATTGCCTCAAACTTTATTCTTGGCCAGAAAATTCCTGAATACCTTGAAAACTTCCTTGATGGACTGGGCAGTTCATTTTCTGGCTCTGCACTTTTTTACCTTGGACTGACTATGGTGGGACAAACAAAAAAACTGACAAAGGGTATGTTTGTTGCACTGATCCTTCTCATCACAGCTAAACTGTAAGTTCAATTTATGTATTTTTATATTTTTCTCTAGATGTTTTGAGCTTTGAATACCCTGGTCAGATGGCTTTTCTCTCAAAAACATTATAATGATAGTACATTTCACTTCCAGTATTTTGAGTGAGTGCTTCCCAAACTCTTTGACAGAATACAACTGTTAATTTTTAAAGGAAATTCAATAGACTAAAAACTTGCTGTCAGGCTCTGCAGAGAAAGAAAATCAGGGGTTCTGTGCCTTAATGGACTGCCCACAGGCCATCTGTCATGAACTGGGTATATGGGGAGTTAGTAGCTTAAATTAAAATTTACTGCATAAATAGACAGCAGTAAGTTTAAGTATATTTGATTAATATTTATATTTTTATTTTATTTTTATTTTGCATCTTCAAGTCAGTTGTTTTTCCTTGCTTTATCTATAAGTCTTTGAAACTGCTATATTGGAAGAGCATAAAAATGGTTACCTTATGCTCTAAAACTGCTTGATTTTTAAGCATGAATAAATGCCAAGTTCTATTTAGAACTTATAGTATCATTATCTCCCCTTGTATATATCTCAGGGAATATTTATTTGTGTATTTAATATTAAATATTTTATTTCCTACAGAACTACAATTAACATAATAGAATGTTTGTTTGGTTTTTAAGTTTAGATTGTAAAATTTGAAGGTGCATTTTAGTATCAAGTACAACTAACCAGCAAAGTTGAAGACCTAGTCCATAAACCAGCTTAATGACAAATTTTGTAATGAAAAGAACATGAAAAACAATGGGTTTTAATGTTACCACTTTGCTTTACTGTAAACCTGTGTAAAGCTTACCTGGAGTCTGTGTGAGATCTGGGCTATTGCTGAAATAGCCTTGGTGCCAGTGATTTGCTGGCCAAAACTTCTGGCACAAGATACTTAAGCTTGAGCCCTTCTGATATTTCAGACAGCTTGCAGAAAGGTGGACTGAATTTCAGAGCTGCTGACTGCTTATAGCTACTATTATTGTAACAGTTGAAAAATGAGAGGGTTTTTAATGTTTTACCACTCCAAATTTGAAGTTTGTACAAAGAATGTGTCTGCACAATCAGGGAAGCTGCTTCTATACCCGAGTTTGTTGTCATGTTTGTCCTTTTTATTTTAATGTGATATGTGATGTAAGATTTTGAAGCAGCTGGTAAATATTTTGATAGCAACAAAGGCAGTCATTCAAAGCGATGTCAGTATTTCGCTTTTCATAAATAGCATTCAAATAAGCCTTAAATTTCCTTTTTATTAATTTTCTGGGTAAAGGAAAGTCTATTGTTATAGGTTGAGTAATATTTTTTCCAATTACTTTTTTCCCCTCTCTTTCAGGCTCATGATGCCATTTCTCTGTAGAGAGATGGTGGAGCTCTTGGACAGGAGTGACAGCGCGGTCAATCACACCAGTTTATCAAACTATGCATTTCTTTATGGAGTTTTTCCAGCAGCACCTGGGGTCGCAATATTTGCAAGTCAATTTAATATGGAAGTAGGAATTGTATGTAGTTGAACTTTTCCAAATATCTCCTAACTTTAGCTTAACTTTGTTGATCAGATAAATAAATAAGCAGACTTGAAGAATTTGCTTTTCTATAGTATAGATACCTTAGAATTACTTGTGCTCTCAGGATCTTTCCTGATGTCTTAAGTATCTTGAATAGTCCTCATCCTTTTTTTTTTTTTTTTCCCATTTTTGACTCCAGTAGAAAGAGCTGGGATAACTTGAAATACAAAGAACTTGTATCTTTGTTGGGTTTTTTGGGTTATGTTTTTGCCTGTTTTTTTTTTTTTTTCAAAGACCTTATCTTTGGGATGTTTTTGTGGGGGAGCAAAGAAATTATGTTACTGACTTCAGTAAGAATAGTGTCAGTTTAAAGCTGAAAACTTATGAAAGATCTTATGCTTTAACTAATTCAGTTGTGCTGTCCTTCAGTTAAATCTTGTGCTAGAAAGCATTTTACTTTTTTTCATATGTATATAGTAGCAGGTACCAATTATCTTTTCAACTTGAAATAGAAATTTTAGAATAGTTTCTTCCGCTTGAAGTGACATTAATACATTTTTGTTGATTTTCATTTTTTAAAATTATTTCTATTTTGGAATTGTTTAGGTGTATTTTTTTAAGAAAAAAGGATAATAAACTTAAATCTTGCAAGATAAAATTTTATGCCCTAAAAACTTAGAAAATCTCTTTAAAGAAGAGTCTCTAGTATGAGTAACAACTGACACTTCCATCACTGTGCAAATTCTAGAAAGCAGAAAGACAATGAGAAGCCAAACTAGAAATCACTTGTAAATACATACATGTTTATTCTCATGAATTGGTGCCTATTAATATTTGCATAGCTACATGTGGGTTTTTTTTAGTTATTTATGGTGTGAATATTTATATCCAAAAAGCACGTGGTGACACAGAGTAAATTCACCCCTAGACTGCAGTCATTAGTGTATTTGACACCCATGACAAAGCTCTGTAGAAATCTGCAATTGGAAATTCTACTCCTGCTATTTCAGAAGTCTGTTAAAATTTTCAGTTTAGCTGTGTGTATAAACCAGATACTTCCTGGCTCAAATTCTAAGTCATTTGTTGTAGAAACAACACATTATTTGTTGAAGGCCTAGGAATGTTTCATTCAAAGGTCCAATTTTGCCAATGGTTGTATTCCTGAAAGCAGATTATTTAGCTTGAGATGTGGTTAACGCCGTTGTTGTTTCTGGCTGACTCTTGGCAGATTACCTCGGGCATGGTGATAAGCACGTTTGTGTCTGCCCCCATAATGTATGTTTCTGCATGGCTGCTGACCATCCCCTCCATGGACCCCAACCCCCTGGCAGCTGCACTCCAAAACGTCAGCTTTGACATCAGCATCGTCAGCCTCATCTCCCTGGTGGGTGAGACACAGAGGCTCTCTTGGTCAGGGCAGCCTCAGTGCGTAAGCAGCAGATTGACTCACAGTGAGAGCTGGATTTCCTCACCATAGCCTGATGCAGAAGGATGAGGAAGGAGTTAAAAATCTTGATTAAGCAGTGGGTCTGCTGGAAAGCTGCACTGCACTGTAGAGCAAGATGAGTGGCTGAATTAAAATATTTAGTGTGGAGCTTGAGAGGTTTTTTTGTTAGGTTTGTTTTCTTTTTTTCATAACAGGGTGTGAGGGAATTAAAGTACTGCCTTACACCACAGAGACTAGTTACATCAAGCCAAGTGTAGTACTTGGATATCACAGTAATGAAGGCTGTGTACAAAACTTCAGCTACAGAAATGTCAGTGCATATTTGTTTAATGAAGTCTTAATGAGCATTAATGAAATAGTTTAACCTGAAAAAATTATAATTTTCAAATTCTTTTACTAGAAATTCTTTTGATAAAAACTGAATTGATAATCCAGAAGTCCAATGTGAATTTTGTTTTGGTTTTATAGAAAGTACAGATAGTATGATTATTTTATTTGCTTTTTTTTTAAATAAAAACATCCATGGTGGAAGGAGTTGGAATTTTCTAAAGTTGTTGTCTCACTGAAGTCCTCTTGTCTTGAAACTGAGCCTGAAGAGAAGCCAGAAGTGAATGCAACTTCTTGCTTTCAGATCATTTGGGAGATTCAGGGGAGGTGGGTGTGGATTTTAAATTCTAAATTGCCAGGCTACTCTGTGGTCATTTGTGTCCTGAGGAGCTAACAGGCTTCTGGGTGCTCCAGGCAAGTTCTTGGTCTTTCCTGGAAGTGCTTCATCAACATGAGAACACAAAGATGCATTGCTTTTTCTGCCTACAGCTGCTGAGGCACAGGGGCTGTCAGCATACTGTAGCAGTCATGTTGCTAAGATCTGTTGTATATTTAATTTCACCATCATCTGCCAGAATTCTTGTTCTTTTGGGTTTTTTTTTTCTATTCTAATAAATAGACTATAAACTAATTTTTCTTCTTCTATGTTACAGACCTGGTCTCTTACTGTTGTTGTTCTGAGTAAGAAATACAAACAGCTTCCTCATATGATTACAACAAATCTACTTGTTGCTCAGGTCAGTAGTAAAGAGAATGCTGTTGTGTGAGTTTTAGGGTTTAAGTATTTTTTAACAAAGTTTGGTTTCTATGGTGAGATCTGTATAGCCAGCTGTGGAGGGCAGGGGAATCTAATGTGTGACTTGTCTGAAAAATTTCTATGCCTTGAAATACACCCTTGAAGTAAATGATAGTTAATATGGGCACTGTGATTCCTAAACAGAACTATAAACAATCAGAATGAAGAGTGGCTTCTGAAATGTTTTCTTAGTTATTGCCCAATACTGTTGAGTGCACTTCTGTTTCAATTTGTACCCATCTGAGGGTGGCAATACCAGGAGCAGCAGCAGCCTGTGTTTGACTCTATAGTGGCCCAATTCAAGGAGCTAAATAGAAAAATAATCCCTGGACTGATTTATGTCCCTGAAGCTCTTGCTGAGGGTTCAGCAGGTGTAAGTGCTGGTGCAAGGATGTGCAAGGTATGCATGGCTGGTGGCTAGGGAAGGCCAAAGCCAAGTGGCTCTGGATTAATTTTAATTGTTATTTAATCTGAGAGAGAACTACAGAGTACATGCTCCTTATTCCCTTGAAGTCAACTGCCTGTGCTTGTCATACATCTGTGTGGTAGTGCTTTCTGAAGTGTTCTGTAGGTTTTTTTTAAATACCTCTATATATAGTAAACTCTCTGAGCTCTGATCATGGAGTCACATTTGAAAAATGTCACATATGAGAACTTCAGGTGCTTCTGTTCTGTAACAACGAAGCTAGCTTTCATCTTAAAAAAAAAATTGAACTATTGTGTTACTGTTTCCACAATACTTCAGCCTATCTTTTCAGATTCCTTCAGTGCTAAAATTATCATACATGCAATGTCACTGGGTGGCAACTGGTGTAATTCTGGGCTGAACAAATACCTGTTAACCTCAGTTTCATGTGCAAATCATTTCAGGTAAATGGTTTGTACTTGCCAAAAACATCACCATCACTATTTACTTGCTATAAGGTATATGAAGTTGATTTGCCTTACTTCTAGTTTGTATGAGCTATATCCATGCTGTCGAAGAACCCCTCCTGAAAATGAGGTAGCATAGTCAAGTGACACAACTGTAATACTGAATTTAGCAGTGCTTTACTGCTAAATGGAGTATCCAGTTTGTAAAATCACCCTCTGGTGTATCTGGGGGTGGAGTTTAAAGCATACTGCAGGTATATAGCTCTCTGTTCAGTTTTTCTTGCCATTTTGCTTTCCCAGTTTAAATGATGGTCTCTTACTTTTCTTTCCAGTTTATTGCTTGCATTGGAATGGTGGCATGGAATTTCACTGTTAAAGAGAAAGACATCACCATACAGATCCTCGTATTTATATTCCTCTACAGCTCACTTTATAGCACCTACCTATGGACAGGTATGATTTTTGTAGGTGGGGCCCAGGTACTGTAATGAAAGATTAATGTCCTGAAATAATGTTACTATATTCTTCAGAGTACTTGTTCCTTTCACTTGTTTGTAGTTCTACAAATGGGGACACCTGTAAGTTGTGCTGAGGTTTAGTGTTAGGCACTGCTGCTGCTGTTGGAATCTTCCACCTGGGCAGGTGTGGCTTGCCTCTGGTGGATACAGCAGCCTGGCTGGTGTGTGACAAGGGACAAGAGCCTACTCTCAAGGCAGAAGCAACTACAAATAGAGTGAATATGGTGGGTTGCTCTTCAGCTAGTCCAAGTCTTAATGATGATTTTTAATTAATGCAGAGTTTAAGATTTTAATTATTCAGCATTAAGTAGATTTAAAAATCTGGTGCATCAAAAAGTAGAATATACAGAATGAAGGGAAATACCCAAGTAGCTTTAACACCTCATTCCCCTGGAAATTGTAATTTCTAAGAACAACATGAGTGCATAAGATCAATGCAGGAATTGAAATAGAAAGAATTGAAAGATGCTTCAAGAAGCTTGGGCAATCTTACATGTATGATTTAAAAAAAAAGGGGCTTTGTGTATCCAATATATTTTTGTCCAGAATCTACAGGTTTAATTCCTGTGATGTTTTTCTGGACTGATTATATTTGTTTAGCTGAAGTATGTAGCTCATGATTGGTGAGGCCTACCATAAATATTAGCAACTTGAGAATGTTGCTGAGCTGCTGAGGTGTGAGTAGTATAGGCAGTTGCAGAAGATACTCCCATAAAGAGTTATATATGTAAAAATATGCAAAACTTTTTAGTTAAATTTATCACTGACTTTACAAAAGACTAGTCAGATTTTAAAGAAATGTTATAACTGAATCCAACACTATTTTTTAGTTACTAGAGACTGTTGGGATAGAAAACTGCTGTTGATACCTAAAGAAATTAGTTACTTGTGTCTTAGATGTTTTTATGACATCTTTTTTACTCTTGTGAACCTTTCTTATCATTTAGAAGTGAATATTTAATATAAAATGTCCTGGAATTTTTTCAATGTTTGACTATTAACATGATTTTTTAGGCAATGCTGCTTCAAATTTACTTTCTCAGAGTACAGTCAGACAAATGATTTTGGACTATTTAAAGTCTGAGAAGAATATCTTAAGCTACTGAGCAAGTCACAATGTAGAGTTTCTAGGCTCTGTACTTACCTGTTCCCTTTTTAATAATAAACAAGGCATTTCTTTTGGTTTTGTTTGGTTTTTTAGGTTTTCTATCTTTTTGTTTGTTTCTGTTGAAGAAGAGAGAAACCGTAAAGATTCCTATTGGGTTCATCATCATAGCTGGATGGGGGTAAGTTGTTTTAAATGCTTCTCTGCTGAATTAGTGGGAGCATGCTAAATATGTGATGTACTTCCTATTTTGTTCTTTCAGAATCCCAACAGTTCTGGTAGGAGTCTTACTAATTGTTGGTGAACGTAACAACACTAATATTGACTCTGCCTTTTTCTATGGAAAACATCAGGTATGAACATGTTCTGTCCTCATCACCTCAGACTTCTGCCATGCTACAAGTGCAAGTGGCTTTCAGTCAAAGTACTGAAAGGCTGCTATAACAACAATATCATTGCAGAATGCCTATAATGTATTTTTGTAATGAAGCACTAGGAACATTTGTTTGGAGAAGGACCTTCATGCTATGACTAAGAAAAAAAGGGAGTAGGCTTCTCAAAGAAAAAACTTAGGAGTGGTAATGAATTGCAGAGCCCTTTTCCTGGTGACTAATTTGTATTCTAGCATGATAGTTATCTAAAATGGTTATTATCCATTATCTGATTAATGGCTTCTGGTCTGTAATAGCTAGGATATATTGCTGTGTAGCAATAACTGCTTTCACTGTGGTACGCTTGTCAGCACAATCATAATTTGGAAGACCCTGAACTACCATTTTTACCAGTAAATAATTCCTCTTATCAAAGGATATAAAGTATACTAGCATAGGTATTGGTCATGTTTTCTCCTTCTCATGGACAGAGTGTCCATGAGTCACTCAGGATGTTCATGTGGCACTTTCACAAGTACAAAATAGCCTCGAGTATCTGGGTATCAGTGGCAGATGATTAGAAGGAAAGGCTAATTAACAGGGTGCTCCCCTTTGGCTTAAGCATGTAAATTAGAGCACATTCCTCTTTGGAATTAAAAGGTACCTGAGCAGAAGTTAACCCAGAACACTGGTGATCCTGAGAGGAAAGGGGGAGGACAATGAGGGGATGTTTTTGGGTTGCATGGGAAACAGGGCTCCACACTTAAACAAAAGATCTGAGTTACTCAGGCAAGGAACATTAATCTCTTTCAGTGCCACGAGGTGCAAGAGCAGTAAATACAGAAAACATAGTCTTGTTCAGATGCATTTGTAAGTGTATTTACCAAAGTACAGAAGTTAGAAAGACAGACATATGCAACAATTTTCCTGTATTTAAGTGCATTTTCTTTGCTTTCTTAACAGATAATTACCACAGCAGTGGTACTGTTCATCAGCATATTGATGTCAGGTATCTCACTGATGTGCATGAACAGAAGCAGGCAAGGGTCCAGCTATGGAGTGCTGAACCCATACTCACCACGTAGCTCAGTGGGGGAGGTTGAAGTGGAAGGGAATGGGCAGAATCACATTTCAGCCACTATGACTCAGTCTTCTCCAGAATCTTCTGCACAGTCTTCTCCAGAATCTTCTGCACAGTCTTCTCCAGAATCTTCACAGTCTTCTCCAAAATCATCTGCACAGACATCTGCAGAAAAAGGTAGACAAAGTATATTTTTATATAGAATAATTGGCTTACAGTGCTATAAACTAATATTCCAAATGTAATTCTGACCTGGGAAGGACAGTTTACAGCTTCAGGTGTTAGACTAGGACAGAAGAAAATTTAGATATAACTGCCCAAGTATTTAGGTTTGTGTTTGTAAGAAAAGTTTGATTGTTACCATTGTAAGAGTTGTGTAGGTGGACAAGAAGAAAAGCCTGTGAATGATTTTTATGTAAGCAGTAATACCTTGATAAGGATGTGATAAATGCAGCCCACTAGGCATCTTAGATTGTTTAGCCACTAAAGTTTCTCTCTGACAATGAATTAAATGCCAACAGAAACACTCAATGTGTTTCTAATCCTTTTTTGAACGTAGCCTTTTTGATCACTTCCTGGTTTTTTGGCTGTAGCTAAAAGTACTACTGTTACTTCAGTGGTGGTAGTGTTATGTTAAACTATTAGTACTAGTGACCTATTAGTATTGTGACCCATTTACCCTCTTAACAAATTGGAAAAATTAAGTCTGTCTTCTACTTTTGGATTATTTTTGAGCATAATAGTTAAAGCTGCATAGAATATATTGTTACACTTGGAAAATAAATTATGGTAGTGAAGGAAGCTAACTATACTATTATTGCATATACTTAATAGGTTGTTGTTCTTGTCAGACAACAAATGGTGAAATATCCTGTGGTGAAAACAGCAAAGCAGTGTCAAATGCTGTTGAAAGCAAGGTTCCTCCAATTGAGACAGGTAAAGCTGTAGTATCTCCTTATTTTAATACTACAGGCTCTTCCTCATCTGTGTGTTATTCTCACAAAGAAACTGTTGGAGCTATGGTTCTCTCAACTCCACCTGGATAGCTGACATTTTTATTAAATTCAATTAATGGGCAATATTATAGGTATTTGTTCTCTTCTGCTGGCAGTTGTTTATAGTCTTTCAGAGCTCTGGATGGACAGTTGTTTTGGATATCACTCTTTTACCACAAAGCTACTTTGATGTGTTCTGAGCATTCAGACTTTCCCTCTCCATCGTTGTCTCGTTTGGATGCTAGGAAGTTGAATGCATAACCCTACTTTGCATCAAGCTTCTAACATAAACTACTTTTCTACATTCTCATACTCACATCTTGCATCTTTTAAAAAAGCCTTTGTTGTAATCAGGCACAGGTCTTGAACACTAAATGAGATGTAGAGGAGCAGGTTCTTACTGCAAATTAGATTAAATGTCCATGCTGCTGTGTACTATTTATGTGTAGAGAAGAGAGACAGAGAAAATTGACCAAGAGGGCCTTAGGAGTCACTAAAATAGAAAAAAATGGATTGAGCTGACCATTCCACACCTGTCTGAAAACTGTATGCCCAGTGTGTTCCTACTGTACATCACTGTCTGTAATCAAAGCTAGCTGCTGGCACAACTTGGCTCTCTTTCCTAGTTTTCTCTTGTTTTCATGCATTCCTAACAGGAAGTTCATATCCTTACTCTTTGTTTGTGTGCAATGTAATTTTCAGTAAGTCTAAATATTTCACTCCAAAGCATACTTCAGTTATGTCTCATCTCACAAAATGCTCCCTTTCTACCTATTGCCAACTATTTTATCTATTAAGTAATTCAGACAAGCACCATAAGAATGTTTTCAAGAATAGAGGAAGGCAAATTTAATTTTCTTATCCTGAAAGATAAGGTAGAAAATACCTTATGTTTGAGTGGAAATTATTTCAACCTCCTGAGTGATCACTTCAGAACTATAAATCTGTAAAAGCAAATTGTAATGCATGCACTTGTGTAACTTTGACTGCAATAATTGCTAATTCTTCTACTATCTCACTGAACTGCGTCGACTTACCTGGTGCAAATTCTTAGGTATGGCCT
Organism: Polioptila caerulea; assembly: GCA_013397295.1. Lineage (NCBI taxonomy): Eukaryota > Metazoa > Chordata > Aves > Passeriformes > Certhiidae > Polioptila > Polioptila caerulea. The sequence continues at coordinate 853,757 of VYXF01008145.1, read as the reverse complement.
GCCAGGAAGTTTTTCACTGCCATCTAGAGGAGGATACTCAGAATTTCTTAGAACTCTGTAGGTGGAAGACGAGCATCCATTCTCTTTGTGTCTGGCTCTTTCCATTGATAGAATTAGGATCATGTTCTGCTATACTGTGTTAAAAATACAGTCACAGACCTGAAATAAATATGGTTGTCTGCCTGATGTAGAACTCAACAACACTGAGGTGCAGAGCAACAACATTAGAACTGACAGTATTTTTTTTTTAGAAATAAATTTAAAATTTAAAAACCGTTCAGAGAATTTTTTTTCATTATTCACTATTATTTCATTTTTTCATTATTATTTCTAATAGTGTTTTCTCGATGTTAACCACACATTCAGTTTGATTTAAATCTTTGAAAGAAAAAATCTGTTGCAAAAACTTTCTTCGTTTTAGGGGCACATGTAAACTTGAACTGTTTCATTTGAGAGTAGGTGTCTGAATAGGTTTTTGTCAAAGCTGATATTAAATTTTGTGCATGTCACTTCAGTAGAGATATTTACAAGGTAGTTTAACTGAGCAAGTTACGTTTGCAAGTTTGTTCATGGAGTTCTCAAGATAGAAGACTAATGAAAAATTTCTGATTTGTTTTTCAGTGGATCAATGTGTGAATCACTGCAGTGCTCAAACATGTGTGTTGGCTCAGGAAGAACAGCTTCTACAGACTGGAGACAAACAGCTGGCCAGACACGTGCTTCTGTGCTTACTTCTTATTGTTGGCCTATTTGCTGTAAATATTTTTTCTCCCCATGTTAACTCATTGAGGTAGAATGATTTTTAGGAAAGCTATGTGGAAATGCAGTAAAAATCCTCCAGTTGCTTAAGTAACAATTCATTAAATAAAATTGAGGCTATATTTTGATTCCTTACTGGAAGAAGGATGTTACAAAATTAATCTTTCTGTGCCACATCATAAATTAAACGCAAGTTAAGATTGATGATAGTGAGCAAGATACTGTAGAGCCCTAAAGGGGAAAAAAAGTGAAGTTATATCATTATATCATTCATCACTACTGCCCCTCTTCCCAGTTTTCTCAAGAGTTGATCTTCTTCCCTGGACAATTATCAATTAAAAATAAAAACTGAGTTCTACTTCTGAAGGAGACTACAAAAATTATTCCATCTGATCAGGCTTGTATTGGAACTTAGATTTCTCTGAGGTGTTAAAAATAAGATTATTTTTAATAGGAAGATTATTTTAAATGGGAAAATGCAATTTTGTTGTTTTAGTGGTGTTTGGAGCAACATTGCTGAGTTAGTGTTGCCACTCATCATTACTGACTCCAAGATGTGTTGGTGGCTGCTCCTGTGTACAAGTGTGAAATACCAGAATGTAATGCATTGGGGGTATAATTTTAATGTTTTACTGTGGCAAAGGTGAGAAACTGCTCTCTGAATGTAATGCTCAAAGTGGAGTTTCTTGTGGATGGCAGGTAGGGGAAGCATTTTTGTTTGAAATGGAAAATACTGTGGCACATTAATACACAGCATATGTAATACTGCAAAGCAGGACAGTGCAGCACAACAATGTGGGTTAATAGCTACTGCTGTTGCTTTTCAAGTTCTGTTAAATTACAAAAGGAAATGTTTCCCTCTCAAATTTCCTGTATCAAGTATTCCATGCTAGTATATTTTTTTACATCTTTTATATTTAAGGGGTGCTCCAACTGTTAGCCTATATTTTAGCTGTATCTGAATGATTACATAGATACTATGAAATAAGATCAGTTACTTTAAAGAATTAACCTTTACACCCAAATGGGTTAACTTTGGCAGTTTCCTCCTTCTGTCAGGCATCTCAAATAGCTGAAGTGGTATGTGCTTCAGCTTTACATAATCCTAGCTCTACAAGAAATATGTAGAAAGCATTGGTCTAAGCTAAGCAGCCTAAAGACAAACACTGCAAATCTGTCTGGGCTAATATTGTCTGTGTTATGTTGAAAACCCAAGTATGCTTAAGGCAAGTTCCTTACATAAACATGTAAAGAGGCAGGACCTCTTACACCGCTGTGTTTTGCATTTATTATGTTTAAAACAGCCAAGGTTCCCCCTCCTACCAAGCTATTAAGCCTGAGATGATGTTTTAAGGTGTTTGTTCCCTCTTACTTTTCCTTATCTGAATAATTTGTTAAATAGAGACCATGAACATTGTGCAAGAATTATTAGCATGTGAAGAGAAGAAAGCTTTTGATTTTGACAATCAGGTTATATTTGTGGGTTTTGTTGTTTCTCTGTTTTCTTTACAGAATCTCTCCAGTTGCTTGTGGTGGCTGTTCAACCAAGAGCCTGGAAGGCTGTACGTGGAACTGCAGTTCTTCTGTGCCGTGTTTAATTTTGGTCAGGTACTTAAAAATGTTGTTCTAAAAATGACCTTGTTGGTGAGTGTTGCAGCAGATAATGCACATCTTCCATGACTGAACACTTCCAAAAGTGCACATGACAACTGAGTGCCAGATGCTCATGGAAACTGAGCAGGAATTTAGCCTGATTTGTACCAAAGCTTCTCTGGCAAGGCAGCTCAAAGGCTGCTTTCTGAGTAAGGTTTAAATGACTCTGTCTGGTTTCAGTGAGAGCACCACAGCACAGAGCTGAAGATGGATGCTGGCTCTGGCTGCACAGGGCCTATTCCTGTGCACCTGACAGCAAGGCAGCTTTGTCACCCGTGCAGGTGAAAGCCAGGCACTGTTAATACCACACTACAGGAACATCTTACACATCCATGGCACATGTGCCTACAAGATGCACTGCAGTATCAAGTAATGATAGTTTTATATAAAAGCTTCACAGAAAAATGAATTCAGTAGAGAGCATTCTGGCACTCAAATTGCAGTAAATCTGTTCTTTCCTTAGCATTAACAAAAGCAGATTTAATACCTGACTATATAAGGTTGCCAGTTATTCCAAACTGTCAAGTGGCATGTCACAGCATTAGTTTTACTGAACTATTCTTGAAGATTTTTTGTGATGGACTGTTAAGTATTGATACGTCTTTTTAAGGTCCAAATGAAAAATCAAAGCAGAAACAAAATGCATTTTGAATTATATTTAGAGAAGAGGGATACTTTCCGTGCATACATGAAATGTATTTGGCATTTAGTTTTTAATTTCTGTTCTACAGAAACCAAAGCTTTTGTTTAATGTTGCTTTTTCTATTTTTTTTTTCTCCAGGGCTTCATTTGCTTTGGTATTTTTGGTTTAGATAAGCATTTAATCATTCTGCCATTCAAGCGAAGGTAAATACAATCTTTGCATTTACACATATAAACTTAAATATTACTGATAGTAATTTTTGAAGGGTGTTAAGTTTTCAGTGCTATAGTATTCTGTTTCCTATTTAGTTAATCTTCCAAATTTCTTTTCGCTGAATTCAGTAGAGAGGTAACTGTAGAGAGGTAACTGCAGTTCACTGTATGTGAGGTTTTTCTGCCACCCTAATGACACTTTCAAAGACATAAGTCCCTGCAGGCTCCCTAGAGGTGAAATTTTTGCCAAATTATGGATCTCCAGAAATAATTTTAGCTGATAAACTAAAACTTAGATATAGAAGCTGAATCAGAATGTATCACTACAGTTTTAAAGCCCTATGCTCATAACCCCATGTCAGTACTTGGTGTGGACAGGCCCTTCCACAGTGGAGGAGTTGTAGAGAGCTGCCTTTACCCTGGAGCTAACTGGCTGCTGTGTGAATCCAGCAGCTAGAGCTGGCTCCCAGCTGCTCTCTGACTTTCCTTCTGCCCAAGCCTAGATTAATACCTCTGTGTTCAAAAGCCATACAAATATATTAGGAAGATTATATGTAAAGTATTGGGCACAAAAAGAGGTTGTGGTAAGCTTCCTGGGAGGTCCATCCTCTTATTTCCAGTTTCCAAAAAAATGCCCCTGCTTGATTTGCTGTCTTGAATTTTTCTTTTTCTTTTTTTTTTCCTAGACTTGAGTTTTTCTGGGGTGGAAGAGAAGCAGCAGGGCATACAGATGCCTCTGTACCTGAGGAAATCAGGATGACCTGTCAACAGTTTGTTCGTTATCACAGAGATCACTGTGTCAAAAGTATTGTCAAAGGCAGAAGGTAAGGTTCTTCCTTGCACTTACAACCTGTTACAAAGCATGTAGCTCACCTATTGAGAATAATGAAATGCAGGAAATTTTGTGGATGATCCCTGTTGTGGTATATTTATTCAGACCTCAAGATAAGGATTAAAAATTTAACTGTAACAGAGAAATGTTTCTAGCCTCACACTGAAACATTGGGGTGCAAGTTATATTATCCCACCTAGGTTTTAAATAAATTACAAGTTTTATATCATCAAGGAATTTCTCCAAGTTTTGCATTTAACTGGAGTTCAGAGGATAAAATCTTTCTAAAAAAACGTATACAACAATACCTGTAGTAATGCATTGAAACCCTTTGTTTGTTTGTTTTGTTGGTAGAGTAAGACACTGTCTGTATTTGTAACGAAATGTTTGCTAATATGTAGCTTTTGTAGGATGCAAAACTGTTGCAACTGATTTCAGTGTGTACTCAGAGGCCACTTAACATGGGAGATTGTAGTGGGTTAGGACTTCGACAGCTTCCGAGTTTCTTTCATTCATACCTCTAATGAGGCCTTAACTTCAATTGATGAGACCAGTAAAGATTTCAGAGGCAAATTATGTTAACCCTAATCAAGGATTATGCCTTCAGATATGTGTAGGTGGATGAGAAATGTGGACAGAAGCAACAAGAACAAGAATCTGCCTTTATTTAAATATATGAAATGGAGACATGAATTGTTCTGACAGGACACTTTGACTATTCTTGTCATGTCAGCTTGTAAGGAGGACCAAGTAGGACTTGGCAGGGTGGGGTGGTCTTTTAATGGTCAGGTAGTCCAAAACCATATTGCAAAACTGTTTTAGACAGCATCATGATTTTGTTCAGTCTCTTCAGAAGTCAGTAATGTTCCATAAGAAAGATGTATCAGAAAATGTCTGCTGTGAAACAGAACAGGTTTTACAGCTGTTTTTTCCATGCCTCTGCTGCTATTGTGGTTTCTTGGGCATGGGGCTGTTCATTTAGTTGTACTTCGTGGTTTTTATTAATCATATATCCATCCACCTGAGAATACATGAAATTATGACATTTGTTGCTTTATTGTTGTAATATTATGTTTGTGCAGAACTTGGTTCATGTCTTATTTCTCCATGTGAATTAAAACAATGCATTTATCTTCTCATGTTAAATATTCATCTAACTTGATCCTATCCTCTTTGAAGTGAATGTGCTGTAACTGAGATGTAGTAACCACGGATTTTAATTTATTTTCATTTTTGCATCTGCTAACAGATGTTAACACTTGCTCTGTGTTACTGCTGCTTTTAAGTTAAAAAAAAAAGTAAAAAATTTGGCCTATACTATCTTTTAGCTCTTCATCACCTTTAGAAACCCTGTGCTTGGGTTTCAGAGTAGATTTTAGATAACCAGAAATATTCATTGCTGCAGGTAAATTTTTGCATGGTATGTCTGCTGAAACTAGGCAGATGATAGCATCATTGTCTCATAAATATGTAAAAAAAAAAAAGGTCTTGTTGCATGTGTGGTCAATATTTAACAGGATATGCAACTTATAAACAGGCTTTGTTTACAACATGTGTAAGCAGTAGTGTCTGTTTAAAAGTGTTCAGAAATTATAAAAATAATTAAAATTCAAACAGAATCCCTGTTGCTGGAGACAGGTTGCTCTCAGGTCAGATATTTTGTTGCAGAAAGGGTCATGGTAAGAGGTACATGGGAAATAAGTATCAAAGAAATAGAATTACATTGTGAGAGATTTTAGGAAAAATGCTACGCATGTCTGATGAATTCTATTTGCTATTTGATTTTTATTTAGAAGCCATATTGCTTCTCATTGAAATATCTGTAGGACAAGGTAGTGAACATTGGCATGTCCCTAACAGACAAAACTTGCAAATTCTCTTCTAACATGCTCTTAACAATCATGATGTCTCTCCTTGTTTCCTGCTGTTTTTCCTTGCCTTTCCCCATCGTGCAGTGGTGATCCCAGATTTACAGAACATGTGGGTGAATCATTCCTTTGACATACAGGTGTGGTGCAAAGATCTCCACTGGCATCTTCTTTGGCTGTGACCTGGTGAACTGGCTCATGCAAGTTGGCCTTGCCTCTGACCGTGGAGAAGCTGTGGTGTATGGGGACAGGCTGCTGAAAGGAGGCGTTGTCCAGCACATAACCAACGAGTTTGAATTTCGGGATGAACACCTGTATTACCGCTTCCTCCCCAAGAAAGCAGCTGCACCTGAGAGCCACTGACCTGGGGGAGCATGCAGGCAAAGCACAGGTAGTTGGGGTGAGTGTGAGCACCTCCTCTGCCTTCACTACTGAAACTGGAGGTGTTTCTTTCTCAGAGCTCTCAGAGAATTGTGTTATTCTCCCTTGTAAAATTAAGAGATGTGGTTCTGCTTGTGCCTATTCTGAAGAAAATGGTAGAAAGTTGGATTTAGTCAGCATTCCAACCAAGATGCTACTAAACAAAACCAGATGCTCTGGATTTAGAACATTTTTTCCATTTTCAGCAAAACAAATAGTAAAATGATATGTGTCACTGTTGTATTTTAGAGGCATTATAACTGCAGCTTTAATACTGATGCCACAATGAGGAAAAAAACCCCATGAAAGGTATTTTTTATGTTGCTGGATGTTCTCCATATTTTAGTGTGATGCCTGTTTAAAGTCAGGCTTCCCCCTGACTTCACAGAAGTAGGATTTCTTCTGTCATACCTCAGTTTTTACTACTCTGCTCTTGTCTAACACAAGGAACTTTTCTCAGCTGCTTGCGCCTGAGATCAGGTGGGGTTTTTTTCCCTTAAAGATAACATATTCCAATTAAAAAGACAGAATTGCTGTGACAATGTTTCCAATATGAGGGGCTAAAACCTGGGCAAATACTGAGTGGAATAAGTAATGGTTTTGTACAAATCTACCAAATCTGAAAACCATAGAAATATTCAGCAAAATAGGAATTATATCTCCCAAAATAGGAAATTATATCATAAACAAATTGTTCTGAAATTTTCCCTTATGGTGGTAGTAAACAGTCTTATCAAGAGCAGATTTTTACATTCTGAAATTAGCCATTACAGTTTAAATCCGAAGTGCCAGCCTCAAGTAAAGATTTTATGGAAGCCTTGGGTACATGTGCAAGTCAAGACAAAATTATTTTTCAAATCATAAACTTCTCAAATTAAATTAATGACTTTTAAATCTATTATATGAAGAAACCTAAATGAACATCCAGATTAGGGTTTAGAGTAGCTAAATATCCTAGATTTTAGTTGATTGCCTAACACAGGTTTCTAATAAACCTCAGGTATCCTCCCACTAGTTACTTTAGTGTCACTCAGATTCCGGTGCACTAAAGGCAGAATCTGAGGACCTGTGTGTCTTCTGCAGTATTTTGAAAAGGTTAAAGACAAAGTATTGTATGTGATAGCCATTATCCTGCCCTTTTAAAACTGCAAGAACAGCATTTATATGTCTATATAAAAATTTTATGTAGTGAGGGAAAGGAGTCCAGGTATTAAAAATTATTTGCTCAAGCATATGAATAACTCTTCTCATTCTTTTTTTAAAAAGACTTTCCCTTCTTTTTTCCTTTTTTTAGTACACAGATTTTTATTCCAGCTACTTTTGCATCTACTTCGTATTAAGAATAAAAAGTGATTTTAGCAGCATAAGCTACTATTCAACAAGCAGTTGTTTTATGGTTGCTATAATTTCCAGCAAGACTTAAATTGAAAAAATAATTTCTTTTACTGTCAGTCTGCAGTGTGCCCAGAAACATAACATCCTGCTGCTTATATGTGCTGCACAACCTGGTATATTTTAATGTTTTCCATTAACAATATAATTGATGTTTGTATCAGGCTGTGGCCACGAAGGAAAGCATTAGCGTATTTCCGTTATGAATGCTGAAGACAGCTGCATCAAGTATTTTGGAATAATTAGACATATGTGACTTAGGAACAGAAACTGCAAGTATGTCTGGCTTCTAAATCCTGCAACTTGTCAATAAATCTGTTACTTGATTTCAGAGTTCTGAGCTGTGATGTGGTGTGTGAGAGGGTTACGTGCGCATGTCAAGGTTTACAGCAAATGTATTTTTCTGAGAGATTTGTTAACGTGGCTCTTGGGTGTCAGTCCTGGTATTTCTTAAATCCAGGTAAAGCTTAAATCCTGCTAAGTCCTGGTAAATCTTAAATCCTTGATGCTTTACAAGCGGGCAGAGCACTTCTTAATGAGTGTCCACCCAAAGATAACTCCATACTAGAAGTGTGTCACATTGTCATCTACTTACCAAATACAATTTTTAAAATGAATTCTTTAAACATTCAAGTATTTGATCATAGGGCAGTTTTACAGTTCTGTTTATAGTCATTGTTCTTGCACTCTTGTCTTTCTCATTTTCATCATAAAAGTCCTGTTTCCCTTTTTGTAATGGCTCTGCTTTCCCCTAGATTTGAACACAACATACCTGTTTTAAATAAGAAATTACTCAAAAAGTCTGTGTAGAAAAGGCTCTCTGTTAGAAATCTAATAGAGAGAACACCTTTAATTATCAACCAACACCAAATTCCCTTAGATTTACTGCTACAACATTGTGACTGCTGATATCATCCCCATTAGTCTGATGAGTCTGTGGTGGTTAATAAATACACTAAAGAAGCTGGGAATGAAGTACAGGATATAATATTTTGTTTCTAAATCACTAGGTATATCTGGAAGCCAATAATAGATTTTGAATTGCTGTAGAAAGTTAAGTAACCCTTTTATCTGGTAAATATTTGCTTCCACCAAGGGGCAATAGCAAGTTTTGAATAGTTGACAAGCTGATGTTCTGTCAATAGCTGATACATTGTTGTGTGGATTTCTGTTGTTAGAAACAACCTTGATTTAAAGAAGTGGTCAATGGTGCAATGACCTCCTTTGTTTTGAAAGGTGGATTAGTTTGGGGTAAATCTCTTGGAAGCTAAGTTCCATGAAAACATCTACTGAACAAGTCTAGAGGAATGTCCAGTGAAAAACTGGATCTTTTCTGTAGGACTAATCTCAAAATAATTGTCATAATGAACATAGATATATGGATATAACACTTAGTTTTCTAGTATGAAATTTTAGTACTTTTTATTTCAATAATGATCCTTCATAAAGCTCTAGACCTTTTAAAGTTAGTAAGATGCATTCCTAGATGAAAAGCCATGCAAAGATTGCCCTCTAGGGGACATTCTGATTTTTAATTTTTTTTTTTTTCTTAATATAAGATTGTGGGAGGGAGGATTATTTGCTTCTCTTGATCCTATCTTTATTTTGTTTTTTCATTGCGTGTCTTCTAAGAGGATGAAATCTCAGGAAAAAGGTACTGAAATATCCTGTACTCTGCTGGCCATCACTTGAACTGTCTCCACACATTCCATCGTTTTTACTTTGTATCCTGTAGACCAGTAAGGAAAAAGCAACACAACTAAGAGGCACAGTTGGACTGTATCTGCCTACATTACAGCTAGACCAATGTGCTTAACCTCACTGCCACCCCATGATTCGCCTAAAGGCCTGCTCCAACTTCACTACTGTTCTTCCTGTATAACTTCAATCTTTGCACTGTACCATAAAACTACTTCACTTGGTTTGCTGTGCTGCCTGAAAACTTGATTCATACCTTGGTTTCCAGCACCTTGGTTTCCAGTTCCACCTGGAATTTACTGATGCTTTGAAGCTATGAAAGAATCAGTGCAGAACAGCTCATGATCAAAAACAGGAAAAGATACAGAATTGTTACAGACATCCCATAAAGAAAACAGATAAATACAGCAAATTTTCATTAAATCTATCTTCCAGTTAACAAACTGGACTATTGAACTTCTGTATTGAACCACTGTGCTACTGAACTTCTAAGAAATTTACTTGTCAACAGAGGCACAGAATGTTCAGTCAATTCAAACATACTTTGTCTTACTTCCCACTCAGTCTTGCTTGCTACTGCCTCGTGGTACACATTAGGTCACCAGAAACAGAAAGTCCATGAGCCTTTCCTAACTCAGTAGTTTCTTGCTGTGAATCTGAAAACAGCATCCCAAATTAATTTCTACTTTTACTGTAGGATCAGAAAGAATAAATTCTACCAAGCTCTTAATTTTTGTATTAATTCTACAAACTTCACTGACTATCTATTCTTTATATTTAACTTTTTTTACCAGTGGGGTATTAAAAGTTTGCAGAATGAGAAACTGCATGTGAAAAACAGTCAAATAATGATCTTTCTGTGGTTTGCTGTGTCTGTGGGGATGCAGTGTCATGTCCCACATTGCTGCTGCAGCTCTAGTGCACCATTTCATATTTTCTTCAGGTTTGCAGAAGTGCTACATTTTGAGTACTTTTTTTGGTTTTGTTTTTCCTTACAGTCATGCTTGGTATCCTGACTTATTGATCATGAGGTAAAATCATAATCTTCTTTGTTGTTTGTTTAGTTTGGCCCTTGCCACAGATAATAAAAGTGGTGTCATATATTGATCATTACTTTTAAACAGGATCAGGAAGGAAGAGTTCTTGGCAGGGCAAAAAGCTTGATTAAATTAAGTCCAGTCTATTAACTCTGGCAAAACAAGTCATGGTTTAAAAGGCTTCATATGAAATGAAAAAAATGAAAAGTACTTTTAAGTGTCCTGCTGAGTACACGCATATACTTGTGTAGCTCAACCCCTTCCTTTCTAGTTGCCCAATTTTAAAAAGTAACAATTCAAGAAACATTTTAGAATTCCCCCATGATGTTATAAAGTGCACTGCAGAATTAATTTGACAATAATCATCTTGTATATAAATAAGTTTATTTTTCACTATCAGGGTTGGAAAAATAGACAGAAAAGTGAAATCTGCAGGTAACTTATGGGATGCTTGCACTGTTGAATTCCATGTAATAAGCTTTCACAATCACTCACAGGAAAGTATTATTGTAACTGTGATTTGTTTTTAATATACCTTGAACTCTGCCTTAATTTACATTGAAGAAGTGGAAGGTTTATCTATTAAATGTATCTTAGAATGGTTTTACCAAACAACTGAGTATCAATCTTACTTGGTTTGCGTGTCACTTTCTTTTTTTCTTCACTGTTGATGAGAGCTTCTACATTTTAGAAAGTCTTCAGCATGGCCATTTTAATTCAGGTAGTCTGAAATGCTCCTACATTTCTCTTGACTATAAAAGCTAGATGGGTGTACACTAGAACTGAGTTCTCCAGAGCTGAGTTAGTGTTCTTCATTCAGAGATGGGGTTGTTCCCTAATTTAGTCAAGCTATTGTATTCTAATTGCATCTGTTTGTTGGCAAAATCAATCTGCTGACAGCTTTGTGCCATGTACAAAGCCACTGCCTGGCTCTTAGAAGCCTTTACAGCATTCTTCTTACAATCCAAAGCCATTTGCCCTGAATATGAATCTGCATCTTTAAAACTGTCCATGCTATGTGGTATACTGAAAACAGGATGTTAATCTATATAGCCTCTTCATTAGAAAACCCAATTATAATCCAAATTTTACCACATTCAAATAATATTCTTAGCTATATATTTTGAGCTCTTCTTCTACACACTGTGAAAAAAGATTAACTACTTGGTTTATATCAAGACATCCATTTTGCAGGATTGATTCCATTTGACTTATCTTCTGTTTCTCCAACTCCTGTATCTCTTTGAGCATTTCTTTACCTTTGCCCTGCAAAAAGAAACATTCATTTCATTAAAAACTATACAGAGCATGTAGTAAACACCCTAACGAAATTCTGTTCTACTGTCCTTACTTTAATCTTTTAAGAGTTTCTAGGGTACACATTTATGTTGGTAGGAGGCAGTATCATGACAGGTTTTCTTAGATACCTTTCCTAATATCTAGCACTCACTTCATCTCCCATGTCTGATAGATTGAAGAAATATTAAAGCTCCTTTAGGTATTAGTTACCAAAACTTAAGTGGCCATATGACTTACTTTTAAGAAGATGTATCTGTAAAAAGGAGAGATTTTACTGCTAAAACTAAGCAGCGACCTTCCTGCTTCACATCTGTGTTCAGCTCTTTGTCATCATTTCCTTTCCTGTCCATGCCAAGCAATGATCAAAGGCAAGCTCTCCTTTCCACCTGAGCCCTGGGGCCTGAATAGCTTAAGAACTCTTGGCAGGAGTTGTGTATTTGCCTGTGGCTGCTTGAGCATTTCCCCATTACCTGACTGGTGTGGGAGTCAGTGGGGGGCTGCTCTGCAAGGTGAGCAGCACAGATCCTCACCTGGGGCTGGGCCTGCCAGTACAGCACAGTGCTGGTTGCAATTCCAGTGTTAGGAACACGTGCCTGCCAGATGCCAGCACACTGGGCTTCTGGGGCACTGCACTGTTCTTTGCAATCCAGCCAAGGGCATTAACTGGTATCACATTAACAAAATGTGAGCAAGGACCTTATATAAACCACCTGCTTGCATTGGAATCTGATTTAATCAACATACCTTCATAGTTTCCATAACTACAGCAGCACTTTCATGTTTTTTATAGAGCTCATGTCTTCGATCTGGCTTACTCTGAAAACGTGGTTGCTTCTTAACTGGATCATCATGACCAAATGTAGGGGATGTAGTTTTTAATAACTGAGTAATACCGGGCACAAAAATGAAAGGCTTGAATACAGATCTAGAAAGAAAAAATAGAACAGAGATCCTTTACTGACACCATTTTGTTAAAATCGTTGAGTCAGTAAATTGCTGTATTTTTCCCTATTCTTCTACTTGCTTCTCTTAAGAAAGAAGTATTAAAAACCCATCTAACTGGTGTTAAAGTCACTGTCACAGCAGTGTTCTGTTAAGTAGGTTGGTAGATACCATTAATATACATAATGTACATTTATGTTCCTCCTACATTTTGATTGTGCTTTTTCAGGGGGATAAAGAAAACCAACCCAAAGCAAAAAGGAATATAATGAGGCAAACTGCAACACTTTTTCATTTAGATATTTACAATTTTTTATCCAATTTACTTGCTGCTACATCACCTGGCAGGATCTGGAGTTCCAGTAAAGAAGTGAATGCAGGGCAGATTAGGCTGCTGAGGCAGTACAGACACCATGCTACCAGTTGTCATAAATCCACCTTCCATGTTAATGCCACTCTCTTTGTCTCGAAGAATTTCCATCATTATTTCTGAAGTGATAGATCCTATTCAAGATACAATACAATTATTTAGCCACAGAGCTAATCTAATACCAACTGAATGACATGTTCCCTACAACTGGCTGCTTTTTCCTTTAAAAGGCAATGCCAGTTTTAGTTTGTCTGTGTTGGCAGGAGAAAAAAAATCATCCTAATGGCAAACCTTAATATGGAATATTCTTGTGTTGCTTTCCCCAAAGTAGTTATTTCAAAGAGATGTGATAAGAACATGCCTTAAAAAAGGGGGACTAGAAAGACAAACAGTATTTCCCAGAAAGATAAATCTCATAGGGCTAGCAAATGATCATTCACAAAGTAACTTTTCAGATGAAAATTAGTAACTTGGATTAAATGCTGAACTTTGAGCACTCTGTGGAAGAGAAGCCATTATAATATAGGCTGGTATTTGAACAGAGTTAACACCACTATGTTGCTTTGAAATTCTAAAAATAATAACAGCCATGCATGGATTTCGCATGAAACTTTGAGCATAGAACACCATGACTGCCACTTGGTTTTTTTGGGAGGGGGGTCTGGTGGGTGGTTTTTTTTAATTTTCATCCTTTTCAAGGATGCACTGGAGTGGCATTACATTCTATGCTCAGAAGCTACAGTAGTACATGCATTTGTAGAAAAGTCATTATCAGCAATCTGTGTGAGGTTTAGTGCCAAGTATCAAAGAAAATAACTCCTGCTCAGGAGGAACAAAACCCTTTCCACATATGCCTGTTCAGGTGATATCACTGTTGCTATATAGTGTATGCACCAGGCACCTCTTGCAGAATGGTTTTCTTTACACATTTGGTGTACCAGTAGAGGGTATGCTTATGGCAGAAAAACATTAGTTCACTCAGGTTTTTTTTATTGGAAGGTATCATCTACCACTTTAATATTTTAGGGTTTCCCTTACTGAGTTCTAACTGTGTAAAATTATTTTTAACTGCCTTGCTGTTTCCTCTTAAAATGGTTACTCTGCTGCTAAGTCACACGTCTTCAGTGTTACTTTTTCCTACATGACCCAGGTTCCCTGTAGACAGGCATGCAGCACTACATGTCAGAAAGAAAACACACTTAGGTGTTCCTACAGTTGCCTGGGAAGGTCAGAGAATTAAAGAAATCAGAAAGCTAGATGAATCAAAGAAATTAAAAGAAGCCATGGTCATTTTGTCACCTACAACTTGGCAACCTGTCCAGCAGGGAAGAAGGTACTGCATATTTTCCACTAGACTCTTATTTTGTGTGGCTGAAATACAGTCCTTATTTTTTGAAATATGAATAATATTTCTCTAAAAATGGCTCTCACATAGTAGGCAGCCTGGGAAAAAACCCACAACTGTAATGCCACTGAGTGAAAAAGCAGGGAAGGCTAGATGAAGAAACCAGTGATTTTACTGATGCTGTAAACCAAATAGCTTTTAGTTAGGGCACCTATTTAAAATAAATCTAAACAAAGTGAACCATATGAGGCTGATAACCTGAAGACCTAGTGGGATTTTTAAAATGGCTCAGGTAAATGCCTGAAAATGGGGATTTAGAGTGAAAACACAGATACAATCTCAGCATTGTTATAATACAAGTAAATACAGGTATTATAAAGATGCTTTCAGTATTCAGAACCTGCAATTCCCAAAATGAATGCAGGATTTACATGATCACTAGAGCAAGACTGCAAAAGTAATTGACTCTGATGCATTAACTATATGCTAAACCTGGTCTGGCAAAGTTCAGCCAAATAAATAAACAAAGGGGTGCAATGTAATCTGGATTCAGATCAATTACTTCAAATGAGGTTATGAATACAGCTACAACAAAAACCTGCTAGATGGATGCAGTTAGAAGCAAAGTAATAGGTTCTTTCTTTAGAAGTCTGAAAAGTAAGCATATGAATTAGTGATTGCTTAGAGCACAGAAAATTATTTTGTTCTGCTCTTGGTGTGTTTTAGTGGACTACACAAGTTTAGAGTAGCTATTACAGTGAAACTACAAAGACTTCAATATTAATGTCAAAAATAAATGCAAGATAAATATCTGAATGCTGTGCTGTTGCCTTATATAAATGGTACCTGACTGAAGCAGTTCATGAGGTTCTTTGTGGCTGCAGACTGCTGGGAATCTGTTTTAGCCTCTAGTTTTTTTCCTTAGTAGTACAGTAATAATATGTAGCCTATCAAAATGTTTTAGAACAGACCTTAGAGGGCATTTAGTGGTATGGTCATCATGTGACCTCTCAGGGTTGTTACTGTAGGTCTGTATGTTTGATATTTGACCATTGTTTTAAATTTTCCTCCTCAATAAATTAGCAAAAAATGGATAGAAACTTCCAAGTTCAGTGCTTCTCTTTTAGGCAGAAAATTATTCTATTAAGTTCTGTTTCACCAACTCATGTAAATGATTGCCTGCATCAGATGTATAATCATTTATGATTTAAATTAATGTAGCTCACTAAATACTTTGCATATCTTGAAAAAAATTTAAAAGGGCACCTTTGTGTTTGTTCAGAAGTTTATAGCCTTCACAGTATCGGCCTCCAGATGTGGTCATTCTGGCAGTATTGACATAAGAATATGTGGCAGCAAAATCAAATTCCTTTTTCCCATCCCACCAGCCATTGCTTTTGGCATATTCCTTCAATTCTGGGTGTTCTCTGTCAATCTTGGTTGTGATAGAGAGCTGGTTGGAAATATTCCGTACTCCTCCTGTTTGTAAGTTGCAGAAAGAATTATTTTAATACACTGAATGATTTTTCTTGGTATTTTGTTTACAATTATCTTAGTAAAGCAAATTAGCCCTGAAGAGTTCCCAACAAGATCAGTGAGTCTGGTAGTTTATTTCTGGACCTCTCTCCTCGCTACATGTGTTTTTCTGATTGAATTCTCACCACCACTCATTTCTGATTATTTGCTTCTATTGCCAACATTGTATTTCAGGTTCTAGCCTGATTATTCCCACCTTTGCATTCTTCTGAGACATCCAAAGATTGAGCTTGTCCTCCTAAGTCCACTGGAAGAATCAACCCTGTCCCCAAATGAAATTGTCCCGGATTGCTATCATCCTTAAGACCACAAATACTGCTGTCATTCTGATGCTGACTTTCTTGCTGTCCTGTTTTCCAAGTGCAGGAGTGATTATCTCTGGCTCTGAAAAGGCCCCTGTCACTCAGCTCCTCTGACAAACTGCCAGCTACTCCACACTCATGCCCCAGGAAGCAAGGCCTGTTGTTTACAGGCCCATGTACACAGCTCGAGGTTAGTTTGATGCCTTAATGAAATGGTAAATGACAACTGAGGAACTCCAAGTGATCATTGCACTTGAAATGTTTAGAGCGAAGAGCATCATCCATACCTTCTACTTTTTCTGCTGCCCAGTATTTTCCTGATGTCTCCAGCACCCATGCTTCCTTTCTGTCAGCTATCAGAAAACTGTTGTGGTATGTAAATGCCATGCTGCTCTCCATACAGTTTCCTCCCTGTCCATATTTTTCCAGCAAATCGACTATGACACTAAGAGCCTTTTCAGCTGTGTCTGCTCTTTCAAGTCCAAGCCTAAAACAAAAGGAAAATGTTATTTTTGGCACTGTGCACTCCACATAGAACTATTCAGCCTGATTATTCAAATTGACCTGGAATGATATTTCTATATGCAGCTGCCAGTTGTATGATCTGGTAAGGGAAACACAAGTCAGGTAAAGGGCTTCTCTGAAGTGGGTCCTCTATGAACCTGACATGGGGAAAAACACCTAATAGGAATACAGAAAGGCAGGGAGAGGGATCCTACAAAAGGCTTGCACGTCCTGTGCAGGTATTGGACTGGGGGGAAACTACCAAAAGAATTGACTGAGTGCTGTAGGTTAATGAGAGTTACACTGGCACCTATGAACGTTCACAACATGAACTTGTTATTTACATGGAAATGGGCAGCTGAGACTGAAACTTTAAGTGTGAAAGAAGGGGGAATAGAAAAGGAGTGCAGACCCTAGGAAAAGGCCCAAACAGCAATGCCTGAAGTCCACCTGTGCTCTTGAAAAAGTCTTGTTTCAGTTTAATATAGATTTCATAGAAAGAAAAACGTTCGCTAATTTCTTTGACAAATTCTGGTCTAGTGCCTGATACGTCTCCGTGGGCTCCTGGCAGAAATCTAGTGCTTGTGCCAAGAAATACTTATTTTTAACGGTGCCTAGAACGGTGGAAGAAGTGTCTTCTGAAAGTGAAAGTACTATTTCCCCATATGACTCAAACCACGTTTCCACGTAAATTCCAAATCCGGAGAAAGGGGGGAGGGTGGGGGTGGGAAAGGGGAAAAACCCCCTGTGCACACCTTACGAGGTCCATGCCGAGGAGCGCTTCCCCATCGCAGATCTCCTCCCTGCCCCACACCGCCTCGTTGCCGATGCACACGCCGTGCTCGTTGGCGCCCATCTCGGCCCCCCAGAGCCAGGCGGGGCGGCTCAGCACCACGGCGTGGGTCCTCTCCACCTGCTCGATGCTGATGTAGGTGCACTGCAAGAGGTCAGAGCACACATCGAGTCACCGGCCCCGGCCCGCCGGCCGAAGGGCGGGCTGAGCACGCAGATAAGGGCTGACAGCGGCGTTCTCGCCGCCTCCCGCAGGACCGCTCTTGCCCCGCGCCCTCACCTCCAGCNCAGCGCGGCGCCGGGCGGGTGCCCGGCGGCCGGGAAGTGCACGACCTCCTGCACCTCGTCTGCCGGCCGGTCCGAGTTCTTCCCGAACACCACGCGGCCCCCGGGCGCGGCGGGCGGCAGCGCCACGAAGGTGTCGCAGGAGAGGGGCGGCGGCCTGGGGGACATGCTGAGGGCTGTGGGCTGTGGGCTGAGGGCCCAGGGTCCCG
>VYXF01008145.1:812950-835651 GCA_013397295.1 Polioptila caerulea | reverse complement strand
CCCGCCCGCCGCCCCGGAAGGCCCGGCCGAGGCCGCCCCGCAGCGCCTCCGTGCCTGTCGCTGTCACCGTCCCTGTCCCTGTCCGTGCGGGGGCCGGCGGCTCCCGCTCCGCCGCCGCCATGGGAAAGTCGTTCGCCAACTTCATGTGCAAGAAGGATTTTCACCCCGCCTCCAAGTCCAACACCAAAAAGGTGAGGGGGGCCTGGCGGTGCTCCGGGGGGACGGGCTGCCGGCACCGCAGCGGCCCGAGTAGTGCTCCTCACCTCCCTGGGGTGGCACCGGGGCAAACAGGAAGGAGGAGGCCGGGAAAATTGTTAAGAAATACTTGAAGCTTCGAGTTTTCTTGTTCTCAAGTGTGTATGACTGGGGTTTGCGTATGACTGGGGTATTTTCCTGGCTCAGGTTTTTCAGCACTCGATTCTCAGGACAAACAGGCGCTGTGCAGGAAAGCCCCTCCTGTCACGCTGTGCCCGTGCCTCCCCAGGGTTTCAGCCCTGCCCCAGCTGGTGCAGTGTTCTCTCCAGAACTGTGCCCCATACCAGCAGCCCCCAGGGGGACCTGGGGCTTGGGGTCTGTCGAGACTTCGCCGAGCAAGGGTCACTGCAGGGAAGACAGTGGCACTCACGGGGTACTTTCTGAGCCTGCTTTTCCTTTAGAGCTACCAGTTTTTCTCCTGGCTTTTCAGTGCGTAAATGTTGCTGGAACTTGGAGTTTTTCCAAATTACTGCTGTGGGAAGTTAATTTGGTAAAATACTGGATGAAAATAATGTGTTTTATGCGATTAGATCATTCCTCATTAAGCATTTTCAATTGAGTAAGCCAGTTATTTATACACTAATATATTTTGCAATCATTTTTGTATTGAAGTAGAAGCTTAATTATTTTAACTAGGTATGGATGGCAGAACAGAAAATCTCGTATGATAAGAAGAAACAAGAAGAATTAATGCAACAGTATCTGAAAGAACAGGAATCCTATGATAATAGGTGAGAATTGCCTTAAGATTGCACACTTCTGTCTTGTTTTCGTGGTTGTGAAGTTCATATTGCTGTGAGCATATTTGAAATACTTTCTCCCATTGACTGTAGTAGAAGGAGAGGGCAGTGATTCATTAAGTGATGTCTGATTAAGCAGAAGTCACAAGAACTTCTTTAAAGTGGTTTGCGCCTGTCTTCTAATTAATTTCAAAATATGCTAGAAATATATTGTAGCATATTAAATAATATCTAATTTATTTTCACAGCATAATATTCTGTGAAATACTTTTAATAGTTGGTAACCTTGTGTAATAATACATTTGTATCACACAGAAATCTGTTTTTCATGACTCTGGACATAACACTTTTCAGTTGAGATTGAAATGTGTGATTTTTGGTACACAGTGGATCATGCAAAAGCATTGACTGGCCTCTCAGGTTTTTTGATACTCAGATTTTGTTACTTGCATTAACAAATGAAAAAATGCTAGTTATCACAGCAACTTCATCCTGGGATTTTTTGAGGGTTTTTTTTTGTCAGTGTTACCAATGTGACTGTTTTGTCTGTAACACCCCAAACTGCTCTTTTTATTTAGGTTGCTTATGGGTGATGAGCGTGTGAAGAATGGTCTTAATTTCATGTATGAGGCCCCACCTGGAGCAAAGAAAGGTATTGCAGTTTCCTGATTGTGGACAGACAGTACTGCAAAGCTAAAAACCTTCTGAAGAAATAACCACAATGTATTTTATTTTAAAATAATATGTTCATAGTGAGGTAATGATAGGAGGTGTGATTTTTTTAATTCTTTCTGTGGGAATATGCAGACATAGATATATAGATAGATAGAGATATATGTAGTATGTAGTAATTTTGATCTCACAAAACTTTAGTTTCTTTCAAAGAAAATGGTTGAGGGTTTTTTTTAAGCAACAGTTCAATGTGAAGGGAAAAACCAGATAAAATATATTTCCAGGAAAGATAGCTTAGGGGGAGAATACCATCTGCATTTAACATATATAATTAATGCATCATTTATTTTCTTTGCATGCCTTCTGAAAATTCATAGAGGAAACAAAAGAGGTATTCCATTACATTATTTCTTTACATTTTCTTCTTGCTTACTTAAAATGTATTCTGAAAAACTTACCATGTTTTCTGTTTTAAAGCAGGAAGGAGAGACTGAATACAAATTTGAATGGCAAAAAGTTGCTCCTCGAGAAAAGTAAGATGTCTGGATTTTTTCATATACTTTTCCTTTTGCCCCTTTTTTCCCCTGTTACATTTTGGAGCAGGTCATTTGTGTGATCCTGGCATGTCCTGACACTTAATTAGTAAAACCTGTTAACCTGGAACTATCTCCTTGTTCAGCTTTATTTTGGTTTGATTTTTACATCTATATTTGAAAATGCATTAAAAACAACATTTACAGGAATTATATATCTGAAATGGCTGCACACTTAGCAGCAAAAGGTAGTTTTGTTTACGATGTCTTTTAAAAAATAGTAGTGAATTGAGTGTTTGCTTTTGTGTTTGTGTAACAGGTACGCTAAGGATGATATGAATATCAGAGATCAGCCTTTTGGTATCCAGGCAAGTTACATAAATGTCACTCTGTGGATGTCTGGGGGGTATTTCAAATGTTGTCTAACTGCAGAGCGTTCACATGGACTGTTTTAATTTTATCATCTCTTTTTCAGTGGGTTTAAAAGCTTCTCTTATGCCTAATGACACAGACATTTCTGTAACTGTTTGGCTGTATTGGTGCCTGAATCGTGTCAATCGCCTTTGTTGCCTTTAGGTGCGGAATGTGAGATGTATTAAATGCCACAAGTGGGGTCATATCAACACGGATCGAGAGTGTCCCTTGTTTGGCCTTTCTGGAATCAATGCAAGCTCAGTCTCCAGTGATGGTTCAGGTAGGCAGTGAATGGTTTTTAAAGGTTCTGGGTGGGAGGAGCTCATCAGGTTTAATTTTAGAAGGTTTAAGTTTATCATATTTCAGAGAGTTGATAAAATCTGGAAAACAGTTAATTCCAAATTTAGGATCCACAATTTTGATTTAATTATTTCAAATTGCAGGGACCTAATTTTCCAATTAGTAACCCATTTAAAAAACATTTCGTATTGCTTTGATCTCATCTGCACCTAAAACTGAGTAGCTGCGATGGGGCTTTAGATCAGAATGACAAAATTTGTGTCACCAAAGAAATGAATGGGTTGTCAAAGACTGTCCCAGTTCAAATTTAAGCAACTTCTTGGATAAGATGGAATATATCATTATATCTTTGTTAATCACTTGGTAAAAAAAGAGGTTTGTGGACTTTTTTCAAATATGTAATTGTGTAAGTGGACAAGCAATTGAAACCTAGATTTCCAAATGTCTGGTTTCCTCTTATCTGACTTCTTTTTGCTTCTTGAACTATTTTTTTTTTTTCTATTAGCTCTCCTGTTACTTGAAATCACACAGCAGTTAGTGCTAGATTCTGTTTGAAGAAGTGGGTATAAACATTCAAGTGGAATATTTTTTTTGCCTACAGTAACTTTTTTTCTGTGAGTTAACCCAAGTTGTAATGCTTTAAAGTTTGTTAAAATTGGGGCACGTTCAAAAAACATCAGGTAGTGTGGATGAGTCTTCAGCCTTGCTGTACTGTGCTTTAAAGTCACGTGTTACTTCTTGGATTTTGCAGGGATACCATCACGGTTGCACACTTGATGGTTTCTGCTTTTCTTCTGTCTTCCTTTAGGTTATCTATTTTATGTAGCAGCTTCTAATTTTGTAACATACTTAGCCTACCAACAACCTTGTTTTTCAGAATTAGGTCACGTAGATTCATCGTTTCTTTGGGATGAGGCCTGGAAGAGTTGAGTTAAAGGAAATGGTGTCTCTTACTCTCCTGTCATTTAAGGCATTGTCTGATGATTATGCCATTGTATTACTCATCCTGTAGTTGACTTGCTCAGCCTTTCTGTTCAGTTGGTTGTAAAATTAAATCACTGTCTTGCATGATTCTTCTCTTAGAAAAAAATAGCATGTGGAGCATTTGTTGGTGGTAGAATTACATTGTGCAGTTCTTGCATGTCAGAGATGCTTTTGTGCTGGAGAACTCCCTGTCCACACCTCAGCTCAGATGATGTCGGTAAATTTTAGAGGTGTTTGGGTAAGAAAGCAGAAAATACTCGTACGTGCTTGCACAGACCTGAATGTGCATTCCTTATTATTCATTTCAGTGTAATACAAACACTCTGCAGTGTCAGTAGAAGAATAACTGCTTGTTTCAAACCTTACTGAACTCTCTCTACGGGTGTAGGCAACGTTTGACTGCTGTGGGTGTTTCCCACTTGAAAAGATGTCCCCCAGATGGCTTTTCAAACCATCATTCTAAGCCTAAAGAGAGCATTTAGCATGGGTGATGAATTTTGCATGAAGGAAAATGGTGTAAAAGTACTTAGATGTTCTCAGACTGTGCCAGGGCCCTCTCATTTTCAACTCTGGAACTTAGAAGACAGTGTGCTATGCTGAGCTTAGGCTCTTGTAGGCTGAGGAAGGATTTTTAGGGAGTAGGGGTGGGCGACAGATCAGGATTTGTATATATAATTTGTAAGACGCTGTTCTTGAATTTGAATAGTCAGCTGTAATGATACTGCTACTTTCTCTTTCTTCCAGGGAAACTATGTAAAAACACGGTAGGTAAAGCTTAAAGTTCTTGATGTAATAGCAAATACAAGGCTTAGAGAAAGTGGCAATATTAATTACAACATCTATAAAAGGTTGTCTGCTTTTTCTAGCCTCAGGAATATAAACATTTCATCAACTTTTCTAAAACTTCATCTGATTTAATAACAAGTTAAATTACACACCTTTGATGACTTCTGGAAATGTGTGTAAATTAAGCACTACAGTTAAGTGGCAACACAAATTCTTGAACTCACTGCTTCTCTTAAGACTCATAATTCATCCACATGATCTGTTAAAGCATATGCCACATATTTTTAAATGAAGTATGGTGGGTTTTTTTGGGTTTCTTTTTCTTGTTGAAACCCTGACAGCAGTCCTGTGTTGGCTGGCATGGGAGTGATACTTTGCATTGCTGAGAGTTCAGCCCAGTTGTCACAGTGCTGCAGACCCACAGTTAGCTCTGCTGCATCTGTTTCCACCTCCAAGAGCCTTCTTCTGTTGCTCTGTGCAATGCACCTCCTCAAGCTCTGTTTCTTCCTTCTTCTCTTTGTCAGTAATTGCATGCACTCCTAAGCTGCTTTCTAGACTAAATTCCTGATTTTTATTGCTTTATAGTACTGTAAGAATGTCCATTGCCACACTCTTCTTTAGACTGACTAGAACTCCAGAAAATACTACTTTGGAAGGGACAGAGACTTTTTATGAGATCATCTTTTTATGAAACTGTTCTGTGTTTTGTGAACGGATTATTAGGTTTCAGAAAATCCCTTGCATTTGGAACAAGTTGAATTGCACATGAATTGCTTCCCAAGCACCCCCTCCTCCACGTGTCACAAGTGTCTCCTCATGCTTAGAAAGCTGTTAAAAAGCATGTAAATAGTTCATAGTTTTCATCCATCGTGGTTGTCAGCACCAGGGAAAAAAAGAAGTACAAAACTACTTGGCTTCTAAGGTCAGGTAAAGTTTGTTCAGTTTTTCTGAAGCTATTTGTTTGTTTCTAAAATGTAGAGGTTAAAACACATGTCTCTGAACAGAGCAATGAAAGGGATTTCCAGGATAGGCAGTGATTACTGGTAGTATACAGCAGGTTTGGAATGTGTACTAAATTTATTTGAGCAGGCTATTTAATAACTCAGTGTGCAAAAATATGTTTGCAATGAACTCTCAAAGAGTTGAAAAACATTCAGCTAAGTTATTAGAGCATATAGTACTTTCAAAGGTTAGGAAGTATTGCCATATTTAGAAAGTGGTTGAAAGCTCCTTTCTAGCTAGTGTTTCAGGAAATTGAAATGTAAATATTGTCTCATAAATGAAAGGGTACAGCTGGGAAATACAGATATCGTGAGGGAGAAAGGTGAAACCAGGGTAAAATTTCAGTACAGTAGTCAATGTACAAGGACTTCAATTAGTTTATGAAATTAATTGTACTAGAAGGGTCAAATTTAAGTTCTAAATAAAATTTTTAAAGAGCAACTATTTGGATTTTTTTTATATTCTTTGGAAAGAACTCTATTGCTTTGAAGTTACTTGCTTGGGAGTGCTTTATTTCTTCTGATTTATAATCTTTTCATCCTAATAGAAGTTGATCTTACATCCTTTTCATGCAAATTGAATGGAATAATTTTTTTAGGCAGTGCGTGGTAGTTACCCTAGCTA
The DNA here is from genome assembly GCA_013397295.1 of Polioptila caerulea. Taxonomy (NCBI): domain Eukaryota; kingdom Metazoa; phylum Chordata; class Aves; order Passeriformes; family Certhiidae; genus Polioptila; species Polioptila caerulea. The sequence continues at coordinate 829,341 of VYXF01008145.1, read as the reverse complement.
AATTTAGGTTAGAATTCTTCAAACTTTGCAAATACTCTCCCTTGCTAGAGCACACCATGCATCAGCACAGTGTTGGAAGGCTCTGGTCCATGTGCTCCTGAGCATCCCAGCTAGTGGTGAATCTCTGCCCAGTCAGTGCATGGGAACACTGGGCTTCATGGTTCTCAGTCTGGTGTGCTAAGGACAATGGCATCACTGATTTCTGCAGAAGTAAGTTTTTAAAAATGGTCTGGCTTCCCTATCAAAGATTTGTAGCAGGCCTTGATACAAATTCTGTTTGTGTTTTGTTCTATTTTTTTCCTACTTCAGAAAGAGTGAAACAAAATGTCTTGTTTGAACTCATTATTTTTTTCAGTGTCAGAGGAAACAAAATATTTGACTGCAAATAAATGAAAGGGAAACTTGTGTTTTATTCAGTTGACTTATCTAAAATTCCTGTTCTGGTTCTCCGTAAGGAAAAAGAAGAATTATTAACTGAGATTTTTTTTGCCCCACATCATATCCAATATAGGCTTTTTCTTTCCCATAAATTTTAGAAGCTGTGATTCTGTCATTTCAGCAGAATGGATGTCTTTGAACAGATGTGAAGACTACATTGTAATGTTCCTCTTGACATATAAAACTGATTGGCAATTGCCATGTTGGATTTGGTGTTGAGTATTTCGTGTGCACAGACCAGTCACAGCCTTCAGTTTCCTCCAGTGAAACTGCTGCAGGACAGAGGGTGTCTGTGGCACAGAACTGGTTCTGCTGTCCTTCAACATCTGACATTCACTGCAGTGCTTCAGCAAACAAAAATAGTTACAAGCAGTACCTTAACTTGGGCATGGTGGCTTGGTTATTTTGCTTCTGGGACCATTTTATTAATCTAGCTGGTAATTCATACAAAAAAAAAATAATAATCTTACCATTTAAAAAGCACCTATTGGATAATATCTCACCAGTGAATAGAGATTATTTTTGCAATAAGGCAATTTCAGTAGATGTGGTTATCATGGGATAATCACACCCCTGGGGTACAGCCTTGTCTGTAATCTCCCAGGAGTGTAATTATTGCATGATAACTGCACCCCCTGGTGTTGCATTATTTCTATTATGAAATTCTTAGTTTTAGATATAAAGTAACTTACTTTGATCACTGGAAACTGCAAAGTAGTGTTAGAATGTTCCAGCTGTGAGGCTTACCGAGACCAACTTAGAAGATTTACTTCTCCTTTACAAAGGTAAATTAGGCAATCAAAATGCTTCTTTGGGCTAAACTGATTTACAGAGTGTTTTACTGATAAAATCCTAAATTTCCAAGTTCACACAAGATGAAAGTATCAGTTGTGCTTCTGACTTTACATGCCACTGTGTATATATGCATATGGAAAATATGGAATGCATATCAGCAAAAAAACCAGCTCACTAGCATCTCAAAGTTTGCCTGTTTTTACAATCTTTTTTTATTGTTAACCAGCAGCATCTGTTGGGGTTTGTGAGGTTTTTTTGTGAATCCAGAAAAGCCATTGTCTTGATTGGAACAGAGATCATTCGGTGTCCTGTGTAAAATGTTTTGAAATAATACTGTTATTTCACTCCAAAATTGCCTGGGACTTTCTTGGTCAGGTGGGGTTAGAACAAACTGAATTTTTTTTTCTCTTTCCCTTCTTTCCTGCGAAAATTTATCCTGTTCAGTGATGGTTTGGGCAGATGGGAAGAGGGATTACTAAAAAGCTAGGAAAGCTTGAATGCTTTTATTATATGGTTTTTAGAACAAAGAACCCACTATGGATCTGTTCCTTTCTTTTGAAGAAAAGTATTACTATCTTAGGAATTGAGGCTAGTGTCTCAAATTGTATGAATAGCATAGTTAGAAGTGGGATGGTAAGCTTAAAGGGTGTTCTTGCACTCCTGGCCTATGAAAGCTAAGCCTGGAGAGTGCTGGGCAGCCTCCTCTGCTGTGGCCTGCTTTGCATATCTTACAGCTGGCTGGCTCCATATGTGATCCATGTGGAATTACTAAGGAAAAAGTACTGTGAAGTGCTCAGCACGTTGTGGAAAATCCAGGCAAATAAAGGCAAAAGTCTTATGGAGCAAGGTGTGTGTGTGTGTCTAGTGTCTTATGGCCACTCTAGGTATGGCTGTGCAGGTGCAGCCTTCTAAAGGCTCATTACCCAGTTCTGGGCTTTGCACCCTCTCTTTTCATCTCCTGAGTGCCCCTAAACTACCTGTGGGTGTTGTTTGCATCTGTCTATGACTTAGTGTGTTCCACTGATCTTAAGCTTTTAGGTGAAATACCTTTCCAGAGTAATCATTGAAATTACCAGTCACATGGAGACAGCAAAGAATGAAATCTATGTTTGTGTTACATTATGTCTGTGTCTCACTGCAGTTTCCCAGTAACAAATACAGTACCTTTTTTCCCAACAGAGGAGAGTCTGCAATGTATCAGGAATGCAGGAATTTTTTTAAAATGTTCTCTTGAATTTGTAATAACCAAGAGAAGGTATTTGAATATATTAACTGTGAATATTTGTATAAATGGTCATCTGTAGAAATGTACAGTGTGTGAAACCTTCCTTTATGATCTGCAGCTGAGACCTTTGATTGTGAACAGTAGGAACCTTAACTAAATCTTCACATAGTTTAAGAACTGCCACATTTTAGAATAATCCTCCATTTATGTTTCAGAAGCCTTGGTATTTGTTGTGAATGCATAAAATACAGATCCTATTAGAAATCTTGTGCTTAGTATTTAAGCAATAAATATGGATTCCAATAGCAGTTTGATAATGTTAAATGGTTTTTACTACTCCAAAAAAGTAAAAAGGAAACTCAGGTTTCTCTGAAATACCATATCACAAAAGCATGGCATATTACACTGAAATTCTGTGCTGAAGTGTTAAATACAGTTAAACTGCAGGCCCTCTGAAGAAGAGCTAATTAAAAGCCAGAGGTTTTAGTCATTGATTTCTCTCAATGCCAACTGCAGCAGTTGCTTTGAAGTGTAAATATGGTCTGAATGCACTCATCTCTGAAATAGATGAAAAAATTATCAGTAAAAGATGATTGATTCTGAATTAGTGGAGGCAGCATAAATTTACTGTGTGTCATGATCACATAATTTTGATAATAGTTCTTTGTCCTTTAGATAAAATAAGTGCCTACTCTCATCTCTGTCACAACTGCAGTAAAAGTTCACAGACTGTGGAGTGTGGTTAAGCTCAGTCCGTAATTTTTTTCCATTTTTGCTCAGTTTCCTTTTAAGCCATATTAACAGTCATAGAGAACTCTGTGGACAGAACAAGAAAGTATGTGGATGTATTGAAACAACTGTCTATTCTAATTTTAAAGTTAATTTCTCTTTCAAAGCAAAACCTGAAAAGCATTGTATCATATGTCTTTGTTACCACCCAGCAAAGGCAGCCTTCTGCCTTCAGAGTGTATTTATCCTTCATGTAGTTAGACTGAAATCCACCAGCAGAATGTTTTCTAAAGCCTAGTTAATTCAAAAGAGATGTTTTTGTACTCTGTAGGTATTTCTTCATCTACTTTTCTACAACAAAGCATGGCTTTAGTACCACTGTTGTGTAGAAAACCAAATAAATTTCAGTTTGGAGTAGTTACAGCCTCATATGGTCAAACTGCCTATAAGAAAGGATGATGACAACATGCTTTAGGCCTACTTTGTTAACAAAAAATGTGTGGCAATAAAAGAGAAGCCTTGAGAGTATCTTGTCCTTGATTCATAAATTAAGTGTTAAGCATGGCAGCATGGTAAGCACTGACCATGATATACACTGGCAATTTGATAGCAGATACACAAGTTTGCTATGTTTACATTTTCATGTAAATTACCTCTCATACCAAGTCAGGAGAAGTGTGATGAAGGTGATGTTTTTAGATGAAAATGATCACATTTGTAAACTAAATCATATCCCATGGCAGAACACATTTTCAGAAAGGGAGTTCTAAAAGCCATATTCTAAATACTCTGTTTTGATGATATGCAAAATGAGCAGTAGTTAAAATAAAGGTAAATAGTTGCAATTAAAATGACACCATGAGGAATCTACTTTTTCCACAATTTCTAATTTACTTTTTCTACAATTTTCAAGTAACTTTTATATAGTGTACTCTATTTAATTTCATAACAATACATAGAATACAAAACAAAACATACATATAACCTTAAATATCGTGTAGTTCTGTAACTGCCACAATGTAACTACAACTGGTTACTGTCATTTCCCCTACCAAAGATGGCAGTAATGTTTACAGTATTATTATTTCTTCTGTTTTTGCTTTCCATTTATATTCCACAATAAAAATCCATTTAAAACTTGATTGATTGTAAAGAATCATTCAGTTTGCTTATCTGCACTGGTGATAGTGCTGAAAGCTTTTATCAGTAAATTGGGCAAATACTGTCAAGACTGTGCCTCATGGGTAGGTAGAAGTAAAACTGCTCTTTTTGGTGATACTGGCACACTTAACACGATGGTCTGTCCTCACTGCCACTGAAGCTATTGCAGAAGTGGTATTTAATCACAGTTGTTACGAAAAGGTGTTTTCACATGCTGTTCCCTCATATTGAATAATTAGGAAAAGTGCTTTACATGTTGGAATGGAGGCCTGCTAGGTGGTGTGTTACAGCTGGCACTGCTCTCCTAAGGGTGCCCATGCCTCCTAGAGAAAACATTCTGAAAACAGCAGAGTGTTACATGCACTCTGCATTTTGTAGCTTCAAGAGAAGTACAGACAGAATAGAAAATGAATTGCAGCTATAGGTTTCTTTGGTTTCTGGGACAGGTGTGGAGTTGCAATGTGGGGTGGGAGAGCTTGCTGTAAGGCAGGCACTTAAGTCATTGAAATCCAGACCTGTATTCCCCTCCAGATGGCTTAATAGAAACATTAAAATTCATTAAATTTAAACATTAAATTCATCTCAGTTGTGTGATGAGAAATTGGAGTGCTTCTTGTTCTAAAAAAGCAGATTTGCAATATGTTATAGAAATCCTAATATGATACTCTTCTGCAATCCAGGGTAATTGATGCTCATATATGCCTGAGAAAAAAAAAAAACAACTATTTACATCTCTTCTGTTTGTTTAATTGTACAAATATTATTAAGATGCACCAAAAGCTGTCAAGCTAAGCTTGTGCTCAGATAGTGCTTTGTAAAGACTCAAATCCTTTTCACACTTCATTTCATGTTTTGAGTTTCTAGATTTTGTGCCCCAACTCTTTGAGTCAACTGAGCTATCTTAATTGTCTCCTTAAATAGTATTTCAAACAGACCATAACAGAGAGAATTAGTGTAGCAAGAACTTCTGTGGAAAGTAAGAAGCAGGAAGAAATGTGACAACATCATCTTGAGAATTACAATAGCAAAAAAAAAAGCCCTTAAAAATCCTTTAATGGGTCTTTAACTATGGAGACATTTTTGTGCAAGCCCTTAGTATAATTTTAAGTACCTGTAACTACAGAAAATATAAGAAGTTGTCTGTTGTCTTAATGCATAAAAATAAATATCATATTCACAAGCAGTTAATTACACTATATGACAAAAAGTTTTTCCAAAACTATGAATTAGTTCTAAGGCAGATAAATGGTTTAGTTTTAGCCAAGTGACATCTGGGAAAGTTTTAGAGATTTTTTTGTATTTTCTTTTTTTTTTTTTCCCTTTCAAAATGCAAATTTCAGAAAATAACCTTGACAGTCACATTCAAAAATAGCAAGGTACTGTATTTGACTTGTTTCAGGAAGAATAAGAAACAGATGATGAAGCATTGTAACTTTGAACTTATTTTTAGTTTGCTGATGAAAGAATGCTGAGAGACTAGTTGTCAGAAGCTGTAGCAATCAGCTATTTTTATAGGATTCCTGTATCTAAAGCTCTGCCAGCTCATGATATAATATCTCTAGATGTTTTCACCTACATGAGGTCACAGAGGTAACTTCTTCACAGGCTGTCTCATAAGGCTGTAAGGAATGTCTGTATGAGGAGGTTGATTTTCATAGCATGTAAAGGATTTTTGTGCCTGATGTAGGATTGACTCCTTGCAAGTTGATGGGTGCTGTTCAAGAATAATAAGCTATCCTCAGAGCCAAAGATTCTAGCCAACAGAGAGCCTCTCAGCTCAGTCTTCCCATGTGTTTTACAGTGAATGACTCAGCTGGAGCATAGGGCTGCCAGGTATACCTAGAACTGCTTCCTCTGACAGTCTGGAGGCTGAAGTCATGAGTGTGGTCATAAGCCAAAGGCAGGCTGAAAAGATTTACCACTTTGGGTTACCAGGCAACCTGGTGGCATCAAGGTTTAAGCTTTAGCTGCTTAATAGGGAAGCCAAGGACATTTCTGAGAAGTTGCTTTTTTCAAATCTGTGTTAAGTGAGGTTCAGTTTTTAGGGTTTCTTTTACAGGCTTTGTATCTCTCATTTGCATTAGCCAGGAGAAATCTCCTGTGAAATTTTATAGTGTGGAAATGAGAGTGTGATCATTTACTCACAGATTTAGGCATCTTCTAGGAATCTGAAAAAGCATCTTAAAAGGAAATATGTTACATGCCTCAATGCTGTCACATAAAATAGCTGTGCCCAGGAATCCTGAGAGACCTCAACCTGTCACTGATATTTCAAAGAAAATCAGTCTGCTTACCAACATCATTAAAATATAAATCAAAAGCAGTCTGTTGAGGTATGGGTGGGAGAAGAAAGTCACCAAGCATTTGATTCCTTTTATTCCAAGCAAAGGAATTTAATTATGAGAATAAACATTTTCTTGATTCTTGTTCTGTTGCAGAAAGTAGATAGTAATAGAGATTTGCAGTTAAGCTGTGCAGCCTTTGTCAAATATGATGTCTTAATTGAACTTACCAGCCTGGACTTATAGCCAGGTAGAAAACAGTCTCTTTAGACTTCCCAGATCAGAGATTGTTTTCTCCCTACTGAGTCCCTACAGGTGTCTTGCTGTCATTGGGCAGCAGAACTTCTGAGAAGCTCAGAGGCATCATTGTTTTAAAAAAAGCGTAAGCAGGTTCATTTGTTTCATCCTCTCAAAAATATTAATGTTTTTCAAACTGCAAAGATGCCATAGTGCAAGGAAGTGTCTTCCATAATCAACCACTCTGGACAGCTGCCCATGTCATGCCTGGCTGGGGTCTGCACACAGAAGGGTTGTGAAATAGGATTGTGTTTTGACTCTACTTCCGTTTATGGGGTTGTTTTATTTTCTGAATCTCATTTCCTAGTGTTTTCTAAAACCTTTAGTTACAGGAAAAATAACATACTTAATAAAGCTTCTTGGAGATTCTTGCATCTCCTCACAAGCTAAGTTGAACCTGAGTTACTGTTTCACTCACAATTGTAGGAGACCCAAACAGGAATAATTTATTTCATAAACAACTTTAGTCTCAGGTTTCTGTGGGTGCATTTGATGCAGCTTGTATACGTCCACAAAACAACAGTAACAGTGGTTTGGTTACTGTCCTTATCATGGTAGTACTACATTGTAACTAAAATACTGTAGGGGGAGGTATGAATTTCTCTTTGATGTCATTAATATTCAAGGAAACAGATCCACAAAAATCAGTAGTGTTTGGCATTCATTACAAGCTTTTTCTTAAAAAAGAAGAAGTTCTTTTGCTTGCCTCTTTCCAGTGTTATGCACGAAGAATGCCAAAAAGGTTTGTTTCTGGAAAATAATTGTGATTTGTGCTTTTGAAGGCAAATATGCCTTCATATTCTCTGGTCTCAATTCTGACCGTAATCCCCATGGGGAACCACAAAGTTAGGGCTTCTGTCTTGGTTCTTTAGCAAGTCTGCTCTGTATTGGACAGATTTGGACAAGTTGCTTTTCTCTATTGATCTAATCAAACTAACAAGAATAATTAGGTATTGGATACACCCCAAAATGTGTACAGTGCTGAAACACTGAAGAGGAATACCTAAGAAGTTACCTAAGTTACTTCATTAGGCAGTGGCTCTTTGAATAATAGGGAGGAACTGCCTTTGAACAATAGAGGTATTCTAGGCTTCAATTGTCAAGCGTTCTGGTTTCTTTGGTGTGGAGATACCTTTCATGACTCTATGCTTTGCCTCCGTTTGGCTTCCTCATACAGGTTTTTGGCTGAATTGTATATCTGTTTTATGTGGACTTTTCAAGCTCTCTTCTGGTTCCAAATTCTGTCATTAGGTGTCTGTCTAATGTTAGTTTCTCTTCCAGATAAAACAGATTTTGGCAAGCATACCATGGTGTGAAATTTGAAATATGCAAAAATGTAGACTATGACCTATACACATTCATTGATTATGAGTTTACAATTACACTGTGACACATAAAAAGAAAAAGTGCTTTTGGTAAAGTACAGGGGGGATGGGAAATAACCCCCTACTTAAGAAAAGTGTAGACTCAAGGGAAGACTGAAAGCTATCTCGTTTGAAAGTTCTTTTGCCCATCAGAATATGGAACTTGTGAGAACAACGTCATTAATGCATGGGGTCCTTAAACAATTTCCAAAGTTTTGGTTTATTCCTTCCTGCTTTACATGTAGGCCTGTTTGTTTTGCAAGGCTATTATTATACAGGGAAATGAAGAAAAAGCACTTTTGAGAAAGTGCTGTATTAATTTCCATACATTTTCTATAGCAAAATCTCTCTTTATTTTTCCATACTTGTCTGTGTTAAAAATCTATGAGTTTTATCGGTCTTCACAACTAAGAAAATCTTAAACAACAGAGCAGGATCAGTACATTTCATTAAGGCTAATTAATCTTATCATTTACAGTAGTTTACTGAAGTAATAGTAAACGTGTGCTCCATGCCCTGTTGTACATTCCTTTTAATTTAGATTTACCTTACACAGTTTATTGACAGTAAGGTTAGTGAAGGAGCAGGGAAGGAAATCTACTGAGAGTGACCTCGTAGAGAGTGAATATTCAGGGTGAAGAAAATGTACCTAATCAGGCGAGTTATGATGATCAGACATTATGATGATCACAGGGATTCAGTTAAAGCATAAGAGTGAGTTACAAGGTTTGTAAATTATGCAGTCAAGTCTGAATGATACATAATACATCCTGTATTAGATTTTTGCAAAGAAAGAAATCATAATGCCAACACCTACTCTAATGAAAAATGTAGCATGGTTTTTAAGCTAATAAAACCAGAAATCTCTGAGGAGATAACAGTCTAGAGGCTACATATATTTGGCAATCCCTAGAATAAGTAAGGACATAGATATTTTCCTTGTGTTTTATATTCCATATGTTTTCTTCTAATGTTACTTTCTACATTGAAGCTCTAAAATTTGTGTCATTGTGAAAAATGAGTTATTAGTGACAGAGGTGTATTTTCTCATTGTTTTAAAGGAGAGGAGGTGCCTGAGTCTTATTTAAAGTGCTTTATTTAGATCTCCTGTGCTTTTTTACTGTAATGAAAATACATTACTAGACTTATCTAATATATTGTTTTCAAGATGACAAAGTTACATAAGAGAATCCCCTTGTACTTAAAGAAAAATGCAATTATTTTCCATTCTGAATCTTCAGACTGCTGTTTTAGAAAATCATATCTGATTATTTGCTCAGCAGAAGATTATTGAGTTGATTTAGCTGTGATTTTACTTAACAAAGCTTCAACTGAATTCCTACTGTGGAGTCCAAAAAAGGTAGAGAGATATAAATGATACATTCAAACTGTGATTTTTGTGAACAGGGCCATCAATGCACCCCTCGGAGCTAATAGCGGAGATGAGAAACAGTGGGTTTGCACTGAAACAAAATGTACTGGGGAGAAACTTGACCGCAAATGATCCATCACAGGTAATACCTCTTTACCAGTAAGCTGAAAATGTCTGTAAATCTAAATGTGATTGCTTGTGAATTGTTACTTAATGTTTTCAAATATGCATATCCATAGGAAAGCTGAATAGCTATGCCAGTAGAAAGATGTCAAAAAACTTAGTTTTCCTGCTTGGTCTCATACAGAATGGTGAATCATAAATTACTTGTTTTAAAACCACATATAATAAATTAAATCCCTCTTCTGGGTGACTAGAAATTGAATTTTTCCTAAAGGGGTGGTTAGGGCTTCTGCTGCATATTTGTAATGCAGTGCTATCCTTTGGATGAAGTTTGAGGCAGTATGCACAAATAATTACTGCCAGGAATGCTATATCTGAAGGGGTTTTTTTTTACTTGATTCACTGTTTTTCCATTTATTATTTCTAGGAGTGAAAATGGCTCAATTGCCTTTACTTAGACTGCTTTTAGTATATTACTAATTGAGCTGCTTTAATAAAAGTATAAAATGAAAGATTAATATACACTCCTTGAAGTAACCTTTGTTCATATGGCAGGAGAGTCAAACCACTAGTAAAGAGGGGATGACTACAAGCTGGTCTTTCATGATTCAGTAAATCACCAGTTCATTGTGTCTCCACAGATGGATGTAGCTTTGCCTTTGAAAAAGCTATGTACCCCAAAAAATGCAGCATATGGGCACGGTTAAATGAATCATGTTGATATCAGTATGTTTGCTTTAGGTGTGCTGGGGTTTCTTTGTAAGAGCTTTTTAATCTTTATTTCTTCTTTCGTCTTCTGAGTGTGGCTAAAATTAAAAACATCACTGTGGAGAACTGTGGTGTACCAGATGCACATAATTTGAGGAATTCAGGGTCTTCGAAGTAGATTTGCTTTGCTGATTGCGTTACTGTATGTAGATTATATGATTACAGTATTTTGCATTGCTAGAAGACTTTGTGCACATTTAAAGACTAATAACACAACAGTGAAGTAGATGTGTTACCCATTTTCCTAATGACTAAACCGAGACAGAAAAGTAATTTGCTTAAATTACTCTGAGTTCGAGCAGGACTAGCGTCTTACCTATTCATCCAAGCGTGATAACAATGGAGTGACTTATCCTGGGGAATCGTGGGCTTCAAAATAGACTCATTTTTATTAACTATTTCAGAAATGTTTCTTTCCCCAGCAGTGATTTTTTCATATGTTAGTAATAACTCCTGTTGTGTAACCCCCACATTATAACACCTACTCAGCTCTGAGATAGAATGTCGGGGGTTTTTCACTTGGTAGTGGGTATTCTGTTCTAACCAGTGTCTTAGGCTGACTTAGTAATACAAATATATTTGTGACTGTGCAAAAATAAGGTATATAGAGGCACCACGTTTAAAACAGGAATCTGAATTAAGATAATATTTTTATCTATAAGAACTTAATGTCCTACTGCATTTTTCTAGGAGTTTGTTACAAGTGAAGGAGATGACGATCCAGAAGTTGAATTTTTAAAATCACTGTCAACCAAACAAAAACAGAAACTTCTAAGGTATGTCTGGTATCTAGTGGAGGGGATACGTATCACCAGTAGTTCTGACTACATCCATGATTGCCACTGTAACTCTTTGGTGCCATTTAGCACCATCAGTACAGAAGAAAATCAGTTTAGTTTAACGTACACTTGACCACAAATGGCATTACGTAGCATGATTTTTAATCTACTTGTTTTATTTTAATCTAGTTTTGATGCCTTTGATGGGGCTCATATCCAGTTTAACTGGGATACTGAAATAATAATTGGTTCATTAGAGGTGCTGTGCTGCTATTTAAAATATTATTCTGCAGTCCATTGTTTACAGTATCTTCTTCTGTCATTAAAAATTCTGTATTCTTGTTCACTGGTTTACAACTTGACAACGTTTATCTTCTGCCTGTGGCTGAACTGAACCTGACCCGGTACCCCAAGGCCAAGGTTGGCCCTGTGCTTGTGTCAGGGTTTGCAGCTCCCTGTGGGTCTGAGTTAATGAGGTTCCCATGCTTTGCTCTTATCCAAGTGATGTTGTGTGCCAGGTGACTGACGGCTTTCTTCTCTCTTAATTTGCAACGTTTTTATCCTGAAATAACCTCAAAATGTTTAAAATCAAAAAAACCTAACTACTGGCTGGTAGATCCCATAGAGGCATGCAGATGAAACAGGCTTTTAGGATAAAAGATGTCACATATGTGGGGAGTGAGGGGAGAGGGGAAGGTGAATGGCTGAGCAGGTACGTGAGTAGGTAGGTACATATGGTATTCACATATGTAATAAATAATTCTCTGAAAATAGTTGACAGGTTTTATGTTCCTTTTAAGTAAGGAATGTGTATGTAGTTAGAGTAATTTAAAATGTTATTTTTTTTTTAACTGCTGGCCCAACACATTGAAATTTTTATAATCCTTTATATTTTAGGAATTGAAGTTTAGTAAATATTTGGGTCCTTTAGGCTTTATTAGTCTAAGGGGATTTTTTTTTAATAATTGGAAGCAGTTTCACTATTCACTCACTGATTTTTTGAGCATAAATATATAAAGCAAAATAAAAACTACATTAAAGTAGTCAAATAGCAGTAAAGGCATGTGCATGATGAAATATTGTATATTTACAGATAGAAAATGTAAGTTTCTAGTAATGAAAAAAGAGGTTACTGGAAATAACTGTATTCTTTGCCTAAAGAACTCAAAGACATATGTTTTAGTGTCAGTTTTCATCATTAATAGAAAGTGAATACTAATTGCATTTTCTTTATTTTCAATATACCTTTTTAAAATGTGCAAACAAAAGCAGCAATGATTTTCTGAAGTCTCCAGAGCAGCCTGACAAGGGGAAAAAAAAGCACTACTGAATGTATTTATTCCTAGTTACAAGGCCCAAATTGACATCTCTTACTTATCTTTTTTTAAATTAAAGAATTAAAAAATCATATTACTTCTGTTGAGGGGGCAGCTGTGAATTACATGCTACAGGCAATGCCAGGTTAGAAGTTTTAAATTGAAACTTCGCTGAAAAAGGAAAATAATTCAATGTGTTTTTATGAAAATTAATGTGTTTACTGTGTAGGTCATCAGAAGTAGTGAACTTTAAAAGACAATGACTTTGTAATCTCCATTACTTAATATGTCTGTTTGTTGTCTGCCACTCTTTTATTTTGAAAACAAAAGGAAGTTGGATCGTCTAGAGAAGAAAAAGAAAAAGAAAGATAGAAAGAAGAAAAAGCAGCAAAAGAAAAAAAGCAAAAGTAAACACAAGAAACATAAGATGAGATCCTCTTCCTCATCCTCCAGTGAGACTTCAGTAAGCAGCAGTGATAGCGAGACTGACAGCAGAGATAAAGCAGCACAAAAGAAGATGGATTCTAAGAAAAGAAAAAAAGACAAGTTTTCAGAGGCTAGCAGCAGCAGCGATTCAGAAGGAAAGGCAAAAATGAGGAAGGAAAAACTTTATGAAGATCACTCCAGTAGTCACAGTAACAAGGACAAAGATAGGGAGAAGTACAAGCTTTTAAAGCGAGATAGTTCTGCAGAGAACAACAAATGGAACTCCTGTGAGGGGGAAAGAAAGTCCACAAGCAGATACCATGGCACGAACACGAGAGACACTGAAAGAAAGGAGAAGGATAGTAGAAGCCAAAACATGAATGAAGGGAGCAGGAGAAGCCCGTGCTCAAATCACAGCAGTTCCAGGCAAAGGCACATAAGAAGAAGTCCAAGTCAAAGCCCTGGTGAAGAGCGGCACAGGAAAAATGAAACCAGAAGCCCCAGCACAGATGTACACAGAGAGAAGGAAAAATGTAGAGAAGGCTATGGGGACAGGTGCAGTAAAGTGGAACACAGAGAAAGGGGCAGACGCAGTAGAAGCAGAAGCAGAGAGAGGAAAAAAAAATAGTATAGGGGACAGGTGCAAACAAGAATTTCTCTGGGGTTTGATGAATACCTTTTAACAAGGGCTCAGTTACATACTGCTGTTCATTTTCCAACCTCTGTAACTAGAATTTCCTACATAAAGCCAACAGCATCAATTCTATCGTGCTGGAATATTTGTAAATTAGGTATAAACCTATTATATATAACCTTATATATAAGGTATTTTTTTACTGTCTAAATATGCTTATTGGCAAATACCTCTTATATATTTGCAGTAATTCACAGACCTGATTTTAGGATTTAAAAATATTTAAAAGCAGTCAGTATGTGATACTCTTGGTTTCATTCATGATTACTGTTTAGATGCAACTGCGAGGGGGAGCAGAGAAGGCATTTGAGATAGTTCTGGATAAGATCACTGCTTTAGATACCAATGCATTGTCTTGTAGAGGATTTTGGTTTTTTCATACTGAAACATTTTTCCTAAAGTTCCCTGTAAGAGATCAATTTCATGAGTTTAAACAACAGAGAGACATAGTTCACATAAGTGTATAGCCAACATTTTTTGGCCTCCTGCAGTGTACAGCTTGGTCAGGGCTATCTAAACATCTTGAACCCCTGTTGGTATGTGTCAGTACAATGTCAAGTTATTGTTCAATAATCTCTCAAGACATGAAAGGAATATTTACTGCCTCAACTGTTTCAGGTATTTCATTGTTTGTGGTAGTAAGTTAGTGTAAATAATCATCCTTTTGTTTTCATGAACCTTTTTATGTTTTTAGTGATTGTTAGTCATTTTCTGCATACGTTGTTAGGAAGATGAACTTCCATAATAAAATACCTTATTCTTTAAAACCCATAATAATTGACATCTTCTTCAGAGTTCTGAGTTGGTACAAATGCACAAGGCAACACTTCACAAGGTTTTTATTGCAAAGGAAAGGCTTCTGTGCTCTTTCGGGATGGCAGAGGGAAGTACATTCATTAGTGGACGTGTGAAACAGTCACTGTGCTCAGTATGCCAGCAACTTTCTTACCCTCTTCACTCACAGGACAAATGGGACTGTCTTTTATTGCCAGTCCACTTCCACTTCACTCAGAGGATTTTCAGCACTGCACTGAGTATAATAATACATGGTGAAAGTGACCTGGCTTATCGCTTAAGTGCATGTGAAGAGTTTGAAAGGGTGAACCATTAAGAGATGTCACCTTTTCAATGTGCCTGCATTAGGTTGCTCTGGGCATTCTTGCTGAAGTAGCTGGGAGTTAAAGAGCCCCTGCAGTAGAGTCAGCCCCCCTATATTGATGTGTGGAAGCTCTGATTTAGAAAGAACAGGAGGACACTGCAAATATGCCTGTTTTAGCAATCTAAACAAAATCTCTGTGTAAGAGAGGACAGAGTAATGTGACAGGGGAAAAGGCATGTTCTGGTAGAACGTTTTTGTGTTAAGTGCAGCAGGAACGATAGGAATACCTGAAGGTGCCTCCCTTCCAAGGAGGAAGTTTTGTGTTTGGCTCAGGAATCCTGCCGATTACGGTGCCATTGACTCCCACCGGAACAAGAGTGGACAGCTCGACATCCCCAGCTGTGTGCTCTTTTTGTGGGCCCTGCACTTTACTCCTTTCCGTGTAGCTAAACAGTGTATCCTGCCTTTTCGCATAGGAAGAGACTTGCAGAAAAGTCATGACATTCTGGGTGTATCTGTCTTAGAGTACACGTGGAAGAGCTTTGCAGCAAACCACTCATCCTGCCAGGGGAAGGCTGGTGTGGCTGTGCAGGCAGTCTCACTGCTCCCGGTACTTTTCCTAGGCCAGTTTGTGTCCCCTCACCGGTACGAAAGCCACGCTGGGGGCCCCAGAGGGCGGCTGCGGGAGGGTGGGGCCGCCCTCCCCTCNGCTGTCGCTCCGCGGATGGAGGTAAGAGCGGCTCCAGCGAGATCGTTATTCCGTTATTTATTTATTTATTTTCGTCAAAGCCGCGGAGTGGGGCTCACCTTCTGCGAGGCTGGGCGGCGGGGGCCGCGGCGCCGTGAGGCGGTTCCCTCAGCCTGGCGGGGAGGGCAGGGACTCCCCGGCGTCGGAGCGGGGCCGGCGGCTCTCCCGGGCTGGGCGGGCGGCTCTTCTGCTGCTCGGCCCGGGGCTTTGGGGCTGCGTGGGGACGGGCTGGGCTGGGCTCCCGGCCCCGCCGGGCGGCTCTCGGGGCGGGCAGGGCGACGGGGAGCTCCGAGCCAAGGGTCCCGGGCCGCTTTTCGAGCGTGCCGCCCCGCCGGACCCATGGCTTAGAATTAACGCCGAGCAATAAATTACTGCTACTCCGAAAGTAAATAGACGGGTGACTCCCAGATGGGGCTGCTGCTCGGATCGGTACAATAAATATCCCTGAAGGAAGCTCTCTATTTATGTTGTCATTGATTAATTCTCGCTACCTCATTTGATTTCGATTTAGAACGATTTGATTCTAATTTAATTAGCATGTAATTTGGATGTACATAATTACTGTAATTATGACATTCAGGTAAGGCAGCTTTAGGCTGAAAGGCAATTTCAAATTTTCTAGCAGCCTACTTTGTGCCGGGGAGCGGACAGGGACCCCGCGCCCTGCAAGCCAGGTACCAATTAGCACATCTCGGGAGCAGCGCTGCCGCGCGTTTGTGGAACAACAGCGGCGCCGAGGCGGCGGCGGCGGCACAGCCGCGCCCGTGGGCCCCCG
>VYXF01008145.1:722591-805838 GCA_013397295.1 Polioptila caerulea | reverse complement strand
GCGGCGGCCGCGCCGCAATTACCGCCGGCCCCGGCGCCCCGGGCCGCGCCTCCCGCCGGGCCGCCACTCCCGCCCGCCGGGGCAGCGCGGCCAGCCGCAGAGGGCAGGAGTCGAGAGCGAGGTCAGCGCCGGCGGAGAGCTGGTGTCACGCCTGACGCCGCTCCGCCGTCTCCNGGGACAAGCGACACGCGTGTTCCGAGAGGGCTGCTCGAGCGTACCGCCGTTAAACCAAAAATCCCGTGGGAACGAAATGCGGCGTCTCCTCGAGCAACCGTACAGGAGCGACGGAAAAAAAAGAGATGGCAGCAAGGCGAGCAGTGTGCGGAGCCTTCCGGCTGTCGCCTCGTGCAACGCCGGGCCGGCGAAAATCTTTGGAAATCGATCGTAGTTCGAGTTAAAAAACAAACAAACAAACAAAAAAAAAAACAAAACCAAACCAACAACTAAACAAAAGAAAGCAGAAGCAGCACGGCTTCTCTCCGGCCCAGCGAGTTTTCAGGCTAAACTCTTTGGGAACGACCCGATGGGCAGCCCGCAATGAAATCCCCCGAGGCGGGCCGGGATCACCTCCCATCCGCGGGCCCACGCGATTTGCGGAAGGGGCAAGCCCCAACGCGGCGGCAACGACGGTTTTTCCAGGGGGAAGCCGCGAGGAAGCGCGCGGTGCGACTTACCCCGAGGATAGACGTAGCCATAGCACGTCCGTGGGCTGGGCGGTGGGGCGGAGGGGACGGCGCTCGGTGAGCGCCCCGCGCTGCCCGGCGGCACTAAGGACACTCCGGCGCGGCGGGGCCAAACTCTGCCTAAGTGCGGGCAGCGCCCGCTTTGAAGTACCGCTGGCGGCGGCGCTCGCCCAATGAGGGCGCGGGCGGAGCGGCCCGGAGCGGCCCGGCAGNGCCGCAGAGGGCAGGAGTCGAGAGCGAGGTCAGCGCCGGCGGAGAGCTGGTGTCACGCCTGACGCCGCTCCGCCGTCTCCTGTGAACTGTGCAGGAGGTGTCCGATGCCCCGCTGCTGGTGTAGTCACCTGCGATCCTCGCGGCCCGTAAACCATACCTGCGTCGCTTTTATTCAACAGGCCCTTTGCCTCCTTTTCGGGCCATTTGGGAGCTGCCCGTGTTGGATACAAATAACCTAACAGCGCCTAATGACATTCTGTGAAAACACGTTAATTTTATTTTTTTTTTGTTGTTGTATTCTTTACTAAATGCCAGAAGTGATTTCGTGCACAACGTATTTCTTACTTTCATTGTAAAAGGAACTGAGGAGGCTTTGTGGTTATATAAAGTGCCAAAAAATTCCAAAGGCAGGGAACCGCCAGGCATCTCTTTGCTCTTGTACCAGGGCGGGAGAGGGGACGAGGGGCATTTGACATCCTGTCGCTTAACATAGAGGATATTATTTTACAGAGCAATCGCCAGCAAAACACTTTGAAAGTCAAATTCGCAGCCTGCAGCACGTTTTTCAAGCCTCATATACTCCCGTGGAAGCAGTGCTGCTAATGGCAGAAGGTTTGCTCCCTCCTAGCAGTGCTAGGGCGCTGCTGGAATAAGCCTCCCTAGCACTTTCCTGTGGCCTCTGCACTGTGCACACTCCACGCACCCAGTGAGCGACAGAGACTTTACCTGCTCTCTGCATGTGCGAAATGTAAGTCCAAACCTCGGCTCCTCAATGTCTTGCAAGCTAGTCCCTTTGATTTGTAATTATTGGAGGCTTCTTAAGTAATTGGCTAGAACTTGCCCGTACTGTGCCCGCGGAAGATCAATAGGCGTGCAACTTTTCATCATCGCGGTCGGCTCTGTGAGAATGGGAATAGGAGCTTTCCCCCCTTCCTTTTTGCCGTTCCCAGTGCAGCTGAGTACAATTCTGAACCAGAAATATGCTGAATGCGTTCAAGCAATGCCGGGCCCTTGCTCTGCATTTCCGTCAATATTTCCTTCTCGGTGCCGCCTCAGCCATCCAGTGTAAAACCTACTAGCAGATGCAAAATAGGCATCGCTTAGGAGCAAGATGGAGAAACCGGGAATTTGAGATTGTTATTTCGCTTTTCTTTACATGTTTATATGTATATATATATTTATGTGTGTGCTTAAATAAGATAGGCATTGCGGTTCTTTCTACATTGTGTTATGCAATCTATAAGACGACTGCCATGCTAGGAAGGATGTCCCTGGAGATGATCTTTTATTTAAACGTCTAAGGCTGTTTTCAAAGGGCACTCGCCTTTTTGTCGCCGCGCATTAAACAGAGTCAGGGCAGTAGGAGAAAATACTGTTGTGCGCTTAATTCTTTCCACATTGACTCGCAGCCGGCGCGGGAGTCCGGGTAGTGCATGGCAAACCCTTCCCTCGAAAGGTCTGCCCGGAGCAGATCCTGAGCGGCGGCTGTACCCAGGGGGGCTGTAGCGCTCGGCGGGTGGAGGCGGCAGAAAGGCGGTGGCGGGGGGAGCGACATAACCCCCACGGGTGAGGCGAGGAGTCCGACAGGGGCACCCGGGAGCCATCGCCCAACAGGTGACTCCTTCCTTCCTTCTTTCCTTCCTTTTCTCCGGGGGAAACCCGCTCCTTCCTTTCCCAGGAGCTTGCCGTGGTGGTCGTCAAGTGGCAGCGCGGCGCTTCGGGCCAACCCCAGGGCGGCGGGGGGAGAGGGTCTTTCCTCTCATCCTGGGGAAAGTCATCAATAAAATACGGCTGGAAGGCAGATCGAGAGCGTGACGTTTAAAAATGTTGCCTCTACATCAGCGAGTAAAGGCATCCGCTGCCCGCTTGCGCTCCCACAGCAAAGTAGGGATTCTGCTGAGCCTGAAGACTGGCGGGCGGCTCTGCCTACCGCACATCCATCTCCTCGCCCCTTTGTAGTGGGAAAAGTAACTAAAACCCGCAGGAACGAGGCAGGCGGTGGAAAGGCTGAGCGAATGGCGGCAGAAGGGAGAACGCTGCTAAAATCTTTGGAGGGTCAAGTATTTTCTGACAGATTTTTTTCATACTCCAAAAATCGAGTTTTTAAACAAAGATCAATGTGTTATGCTAAAGTGTTGAGCTGACTGTTAAAACATTTAGGGGGATAATGACAATGTAACAAAGGCCTGGTTTGGAGTGAATCATCACCCTTTTAAAAGTTAAAGCAATTTTCAGGAGAATAGCTTTCAGCAAATGCTTTACATTATTCAAAACGGCCAAATAATGCTCTATTATAGAGCCTGAATGCTGCCAGTCAGCCCATAAGTGCAATTTGTGCAAAGGCTCGGTGCCTTATCTCCACTTCTTTATAAAGAGGTGAATATAAAACAATTTCTTCCAAACCCAGACAGAGAGCACGAAAATTGCTTCCCTTTCTGCAATCAGGGCAATTTAACTGGAGTGCAATTAGCACTATTAAATGTCGATTCTGCATAAACAAATCTGACTAAGAAGCGAAAGTGGGGTGAGAACCTCATATAAACTGAAACTGATTTTTTAAAATTATGTATCCGGGTCCTTTACAATTGATCCGTGACGTTTTCATCTCAGAATATATTTACATCATAAATACATTACAGATAAATCAACATAAATCTAAAAAAAAAACCCAACAAAAAAACCTCAATGTGAATACTAATAAAGAATAGCCTAATTAAATGCAACAGTTCACTTTCTTTGAACAATATTGTTTCCCATCTTCTCTCTACGAGTGTCTTTTGATCTGTGCAACTACTAAAGTTGCTGTCTTTGGGAGGTAGAGCTGGGAAACAATTCGTTCATTACAGATGGTTGGGAAGCTCCTGGGTTTATATTCAAGAGCATCAGATGAGATGGCTCGTCTGTTCAAAAAGAGCTCTGGGAAAGAGCTGCCAAATATTTTCCAAAAACATCGATTTAACAGCAGTTAAAATGTAAGGTTGCTGAACAATTTCCCCTGCATTCTAGGAGGGGCACGGAGTTTTACCCATGGATGTTACGGGTAGGAAGGGGGCAAACCCTTCCAAGTTTAAGAGAAGCAGCGTAATTTTCTGCCAAACAGAAGGGACGTGGGCAGGAAACAGGCAAACTGCTCATTGCTGAGATAAATAATTGCGTCCTGCCAGATTTTTTTTTTTTTTTTTTTAGCAACAGTTCTTCCGTGCGAGACCCCCTCCCCCCTCAATTACAGTCTTCATTTACGTGATCTAGAAGCCAGCATTGATTATCAGAGCAACTCAGAGGGGTACCTGGTGATAAATTAATAACTTCAGTTAGGAAAAAGCTTCCCCACTATTCTGCCCAAGACTAGATACTACAAGGGGGAAGGATATCTAGAGATTGTGTTAAAATACAGACCTTGGTGCCTGTTGAGTCCACTGAATTCTTTCCACTATAGAGTTTTTCATTTGTGGGTAAAGATGAAGTGCAGCTTTTGATTAGAAGGAAATCTTTCATAGTTAATAAAAAGGGAATGAGCACTGGGATCAAATAGATCATGGAAATTAAATGAAAATTATGGCACTCTCCTCCAGTTTCTGCTTGATCTTTCATATGATGTTTGTTTCATGGTGCACTCCCCTCTCCTCCTGCCCCCTGCACACTGAGCCCCGAGGTGGAGCATCAGGCTGGGCTTTCATCTTTCCTCGATCTTTAAGGTGACACTGTTTAGGAGTAGCAGGGAGACCCATATTACCCTGTGTTTAAAAAATCTGCACAATAGTTTCAGAAATCCTGTCGCTTACTGAACGCAGTCAAAAGCGTGTCTTTGGAATTAATTCTCTTCCGCTAAATTTATTTGGACCGTGTATTTTAAAGCTCCCTTGTTCTGTTTATCTCAGCCGGAGACACGTTAACAATTCAAGGGAAGACTAGTGTCAAAGGAAGGAAGGTGACTGCAGACTGGATGATGATTTTAATTACTACAATTATTGGGAGATTATTCAACAGCATCATAGATTTGTTTTCTGCCTTGGTAGGAAAGTCTGAGGAACATTGTGCGAGGAGCATTGTACGAGGATTTTACCTCTTGGTTCACAATCTTCCCAGTGCTGTTAGGATGTATAGGTTAGGCATGACAAGCTCAGAATGCAGCAGGTTGGAAATGCAGCCAGCGCTAGCGTTCAGAAAGCTTTCTTAAAACGCAGGTGTTTCTAAACAGAAAGAGTTTAATTAGTAAAGGCTTGGACCCAACGTTTATGGAGCGTAAAGCCGCCTTTCCACACAAGTCCATTAAGGCAGCTCTGCTGACTCGGTAATGAGGTGTGTGCGGTGAGCAGGGCAGCGGCGGCCGGGACGGCGANCGGCAGCGCCGCTCGGGGCGCGGGGAAGCGGCAGCGCCGAGCGGGCGGGCCGGGGAACGGGCGGGTGCCTCAGCGGAGCAGCCTCACCGCGGAGGAGTCCTGTCCCCGCATTTCTCCGAGCATCCCGCTTCCGGTGCCCTCCTAGCTTTTTATACCACGTTTTTAGCCAGGCGTGACTCAGAATGTTGATCGTGATTAAGCAAGCTGTCTATCTAGAGATAGAGATATGTGGCAGCGTAATAGGCAGGATGATTGACATTACAAAGTTCTCTTCGGTCCACAATGACCAATAAATCCTCCTGCAGCTTTTGCCGTTTAATGAGTTGCTATTTTGGTAGAGGAAAATATGCCAGACCCCCATTCCTATGTTCTCTTCTTCCCCCTCGCCCTGTCCTGGGATTAGGGCAAGGAAAGAAGGGGAGCCATTCATTATACTCTTTCTGTGTTCTGTAATTACTGCAACTCAGGCTTAAGGTGAATTTCAGCTCAGATCATGAACCATTTCACGTTCAGATGCAAGCTTGCAATACTTTCCTAGTGGCAATTAGGAGCCTATTACAAGCCATTAGATTGATCAATGTAGCTTAAACAATGTGAATGATTTATATGGCAAAGAAAAAAAACCTTTTTACATCCATTGTACTGTTCCAGCGACCAACCTGGCCCTCTGTCTCCATTCATCACAGCTTTAAACAACAAAAGCGATTTATTTAGTAAAACTTAAATGCAAAGAAACAGGCTGAGATCTGCATCACGTAGGGCATCTGAGCTTTCTCTCTTTATTGTCAAGAGATGTAGGCTGGAAGAATTCGAGTTTGTGGGGGGAAAGGGAGGGGTGGATTTGCTGGTTTCCAAATGGATTAATTCACCTTGTACCTGAAAGAAGGAAACAAAGAGATCCCTGACTGCTTCCTAAGAGGACACTAATCTGCAGATGCAACACCAGGAGGAAGGCAGCGTGTGTTCAGCAAAGTGTTTGCTTAGATTATTGTAGCCTTCTAATAACAGTGTGGACACAGAACCACGATCCCTGGAAGTTTCAAGACAGTTAAGGAGTGGAAAGCAGGCTGGGATGTGCCAACTGATGGAGGGACAATGGTAGATGCAGTCTTCTCCGCCATGGATGATTACTGTGACCATTCTACAACTAAGGAACTACAAAATATCGGCTGCTATGAAAGCCAGAGGTGCTCCCCTATAGGCCTTGGGTGTGTCTTTATTCGCCTCCTTTCAGAAGACCCAGGGAACCTCTCACACCTGGAAAATTCTTCCTAGCTCCTGGTAACCCCAAAGCTAAGGGTTGGGAGAGACTGGTGACTTTGCACGTGCCACCAGTTTATTAGGGGGACAGAGATTCAGTTCAGAAGGAACAGGACCATGATTTACCATTCACTGAACTGATGGCCTCTGTTTCTTGCATTTTTCTTACCTTTTTGCTAACCTTATCTACCTTGATACTTAGCACTCCAAAATTAATCTTCTCTCTACATAACAAGTGACTGAATGAAACTTTGGCTTGGTGTTAAACAGTTCTGACATGCTTCAAATTAAAACTGCTGAGAAAGAAAACCCCACGCATATAAACTAATTAAGCTGTTCTTTTAAATGTGCCTTTAATGGGACCAGTGTAACTGGTGACAGTGTTTGTTAGAAAAAGAGCCAAAACATCTGTAAGTCTTGGTTCAGCTGGAAATTTATTTTGGAATATCATATGAGAGAGAATGTTATTAATTTAAGATTCCAGTTATTATTTATGTTTTGGCAACAATTTGCTCTCTGGAAATTGCTGCAAGGCTTGTCAAAAGTCACTGTTCTATCCCGTAATTTTCTACAAGGAGGTAAGCATAGAGCTCCTCAGTATTGGTACAAAGAAAAGAAACAAGGAATGAGCGTCAAGTTCTGTCAAGAGATATGACCCTTTTACTACAAAATGTGGATACAGCCATTCCTGATTTTCCAAGTTGTCCATATGGGATTGATACTATTCACTTATTTAGTTATCAGCTGCTTTCTTTCTTGCTAGCAAGGGATTAGTAAAACGCAATGTCTACCATGTAAAACCAAATGATAGTTGCAATAGGAATGAGAGCAGTCCTCCCCCTTCCCCAGAGGAGATCCCACATTGAGAAGAGCGTTTATGTTGAGAGAAGAGCATTTCTGCTGAGTCTGTCACACACTAAACCCACTTCCCTTTCTTACAGACCCTACGCTATCGAGAGCTTTACCCCTACAATCAGCAGTGTGTCCTGCTTACCTTAAACTTGCTCTTTATCAAGGAGGAGACCTCAAAGAAGAATAAAAGATCTAGAGGCCTCTTTCAAAGATTTTGTAGAGATTGTCCATTTAGTCACATTGTGCTTTAAAGTCTTTTTCCTTTTCCCAAGCTTTGTATTTGTCACTCTGCCCAGGAGAGTTGCTGGGCCAATCTCCTCAGGACATGTTCTGGCCTTCCTCTACTTTAAGCGTTGCTACAAAAACAGTCTACTTGAAGGGATTTCTACAGTCCTTAACTACTCATATCCAAAAGCAGCCTATGCTTCCTAATATGCTGTTTCAGGCCCTTACATTCCAATCTGGCTTGCATTGCCCTTTAATTATCTGTCTTCTTATTGTGATCAAGTGAATTTTTACTAATCTCCACATTTATTGTTAAGGTAAATAGATGCTGCTTTTAATCAGTATGGAGGGCCAGACCAATGCAGTTTGAAGTAACTTAAGTCAACTCTAAAGGGTTCAATGTGTCTATAATTACAGAGGACGTCAGCTATTCACTCCAGTCTTACTCAGTGTCTGTTTAGAGACAGAGCTCTTCCTTTCCCCTGCTCCCTCTCTCACCTGATTTGCTCCCCACTGCTCTGTGAAGCCAGCAAGAAGAACACAGTGGAGGCCAAGCCAGCAGCAGCCCTCCCGAACTTCAGGCTGGATTAATTTAGTGGATTGGAACTCCTAGGTGAGTATAAGCATACGGGTACAATGTACCACCTTCTTCCAACAAAAAAGATTGATTGCATCTTAGCCTCAGTATTAAATGTGCTATTATCAGAAGAAGCTGGAATAATGCATGCAGTCACTTTAAAAGAAAGCAGGTTTCCTTTGTGAGCATACTTATTATTTCAATAGTATTTGAGAACTAGTTTAATAGTGGCTAACGTTGTTACTTACTAAAATATATTTGAATTGAACACGTATATATCAAGGTATTTTTTCTTAATTTTAGTTTGAATTATTCCTGAAGTTCTCATTAAATTTACCATTTGTAAAGGACAGATTAAATTAAAATGGCTTTTAGAAAAATAGAGCTGGAAATTATTTTGACCTTTGTGACCTGGTAGAGGTGATAATTTGCTGCAGCACTAGATACTGGATGTATCTGACATTTTAGGTATTCCCTCATAGCTTCAGACCTTTGTACAGATGAACTCCACCTGGGACAACTCAGCAGTCAACTTTTTGTTACCTTAATGTAAATGAGAAGACTACAGCTGTCTTAAGCAATCTAGGTGGACGCCACCAATGGAAAATTAAACTTAGGCAAGGGCAATGCTAAGAAAGGAATGTCTATTATCCACAATAATGCTCCTAACATTTTCTAAACAGCCATTACCTGTGTCTGTCCATAATTGTCCTTGTTACAGTAACGTTGCAATCTTTCTTTCTAAACAGTTACAGAAATCTCTCTCCACTGACTTTTCCATATGTAAACAACCTATACAGCATTTTGTAATGTAAAACAAATGTGGTAAGTAGGTCCTACATTAAAAAATCATTTTGATTGGAATGTCTGAAATGCTCAGGGGATTTTGAGGGGGAGGTTATAAAATACCACCACTTGCACTCAGTTTCCAAATGCATTCCCATAGATGCAGATGAATGTTAGTAGGACCTATAGAGCACATTGTTGCTGAATTTGGATTGTCACTGAAAACAAAAAACTCACTATCTCTTTTGCAAAATGATGCAAAATAAGCTGTAGTGGATTTTTGTTATCTAATATTTCTCATGGCTTTTACTGCACATGAACATAACTTAATTTTTATATTGACAATAAAAATATTTACCTATTCAGAAAGCAACATGACTGCAAAGTTCCCAGTTACAGCAAAACAAATAGAAGGCAAAATTTCTATCACCACACCCCTCTATTTGTAATCTTCTTAGATAAAACATGCTAGTTACTCTAATTAAAATGTGATTCTCTGTAGGGGCAGACCATTATACACCTCAGAGGGATTGAAAGCAGGGAAACAAAATGCAAGTTTCACATTTCTAAAATCTCATCTCCATAATTAAGAAAGAGGATGTTCACAATTCCTATGCAGTACTTAACCCAGTGTAACTTGATCCTTCATGATGTATTTTGGAGGATATTTAGCAGAGGTCCAAGGTTTGTTCACCTGAGACATGTACAAAAATGTGTTCTGTTTTTTGTAAACATCCTGGCTGAAAGTACAGCTCTAGGAGGAAGAGCAGGCAGTGTCCTCCAGCTCTTTCCTATTATCACTGCACACATCAGGACGTGAAATCGAGTAGCCAGACCTTTCAGCCAGTACCCAAGTTGTGCACTAACTTCAGAAAAGACTTTATCTGAGTGACAATTACATGCTGCTATCCAAAGTAAGATGTTGAAATTAGTGCACGTAGAAACTTTTGCATGTTCAGAGGAAATTTTCTAAGAAGGTGTGAAGTGTAAAATACAATTGCAAGCTTTGGAAAGATAAATTACATAATGCTTTAACTCCACAGACTGTTTTGAAACCCTCTTTTCCCAGCAGTGGGGGGAGTGCTGATTTCCAGACCACAGAGATGCACTACTGCGTGTTTCCAGGGAGTACCTGTGGTACCCACAAATTGACTAGCCACATTCCATGAAGCAACAGGAGCACAGCAACAGCTCTTTGTGCCAGGTCTGCATAGTGGAGACGCTACAAAATCTGGTTTATTGCCATGTGAGGGACAGACTGAGCCCATATAGCACTGGACGTTCTAATGGTGTGCAAAAACCAGCAGTATCAGGAATTTTGCAGGTCCAAGACTGAAATTTTACGAATGCTAATTATTTGCAGATGCTTACCTTACTTGCAAGTGTGAGTATCTGCACACTCACACTTGTAACTGCATAAGGGAGAGGAAGGGGATCTCTGTAAATAAACTGCTTTAAAAGAAAACCAAATATTCAAACTAACAGCTTGGTAGTTTCATATTTAATTGCCTATTGTTACAGTATTTTTCAAATAGCTGTTACCATAACAACATATTTTGCCTTTAAATTTTTTTAGCTGTTTGGAAAAAAAAAAATTCTTGCCAGAATTCTTCCATAATAGTTTCCATTAATAGCACTGTCTTCTGTTGGGGAGGCCAGTGCTGATGTCTCCTGCTGTCACAAGTCACTCACACATCTAGCAGATGTTTTGTTTGATAAGGCAAATTTGAGCTTTAGAGAACACGTTGTGGTTTTTCATCCATCCCCAAAGAGCAAATATCAGTTAGGTGAGATTCCAAACTGATCATTTGCTAGGAGACAAGGTGCATGATACCTGTCAGCAGAATGTGACCCACCCCTGAAAAACTATCTCAGACTGAACTGTAAAGATTCTCCTTTAATGTAGCAATAGTGTACCAAGCACCAAGAGACAGACCTTGGAGCCATACATATAACAAAAACAAATAAAAATGGAAAGGGGAAGGAGGGAGAAAGGAGGTAAAAATCCTTTAGGAGGCCAGTATTTTTCTCTGATTCTGTAGCACATATTTTACTAAATTCTTAATGTAAATGCTATAGATGAAAATGGTTTATCTGTATCAAATGAAAGTAAAAACAATTGGAAAAAGTGAAAGAAAAGGAATCCTCTTTAAACGTTGATGCTGCCCCAGAAACACTGGCAATTTTATTTTGGATTCAAGTAATTTGCATGACTAAGAAATAATCCTCCACACAGTTGAATGTGGCAAACATGTCCAGATTATTATATTTAATAATTTGTCTGCTAATACCATCTTGTTTCTGGAATCAGAGACACAACTATTTATTTTTCAAGGCTTATTTTGTAATCAGGTTTTTCATTTTATGATCAGCTAAGATCATATTTTAGTGTAAGTTGTTTAAATATTTTTTAAGCATTTAATGCAGAATAAGAGAATGCTCCATGAAATTCTTGAATGCTATATATATATATATATATAAAATTTCTCAGAGAAGAAAATATTGCTATATGTTATTTCTGTGTTAGTTATCTGGATCAGAATGAGTAGCAGCTAGCCAGCCCATAGGGCATGCTACTTTTCTAGAGAAGGTGTGTAGCTGTGTACATCCAGGTGTGTGTATATGTGTGTTCTCATGTTTTCTTTGTACTAGCTGAAAATAATATTCAAAAATCTTAAAACAGTGTTTCTAAACAGTGTACTTTCAGTTCCATACTCTTTTATGTAAATCTACAATCACAAGAGTAGTTTAAATTCATTCCAGAGAGGACTTTCCACATTTGTACAAGTGTAAATGACACTGCAAAACAAAGTGGTTATCTGGTCATAAGGCTTCAGTGAGACTACTGCCACAACATCAAATCTTCTGTTTATTTGTGAAGGTATAAAACATTTCGGTGAACCTGAAGACAGCAGTGTTGAAAACTGCATCACAAACCCTGTTTCTCTGTTTAAAATTCTGAATTGATAAGTTGAAGTTCAGATTCTTTTTTTCCAATGTGTAGCTGAAAATATTTCTGTAAGTAAATTATTTCCCCCCATATTTCAGTATATTTAAAAACATACACATTTGGATGCATTTCCACTTTTAAGAATACTAGTTCCATGGTTAAGAACAAGTCCAGCATTAGTCTGTCTGCTGGAGTTTCTGTTTTAGCAACAGAGCTGTGTCAGGTTTAACACGTTTTGATCACACATGATTTGAAATATAAAGGTGAAAGAGGTACTGCAGATGCCTGCAATTTGACTGATAATGTTAAGAATGTTCATCCACACCCTGTCCTTTAGATTTGCTTTGCTGAAGTGAGGTTACTCAGCCTGAGATCATTTCATACAGGCAACAAGTCTGAAGTTTTGAAATCAAATGGCAAGTACTGCATGCTCCTCTTTTATGCTCTGTATTGGTTGTAAGTGTCTGTAACAAGTGTTAATGAGATGCAGTAAATTTATTAATAACAAAAATCTCTTGCATTTGCACCACCATGCTGTAACTGGGGTCGAGAAGACAAACTTTAAACAAAAAGAGCTTTCATACACTGCTTCAGGAGTGTGACCAGTCATGGTAGGTTGCTCTTGGACTCATAACTACTAAGAGGACTTTTGAAATGGGCACTGTTTGAACTTCTGAGCATGGTCTATAATCTTGCTTTATAATTACATCAATTCTGACAGTTTAATTCAGTGTAGGTATCTAAAACTATTCCTGAAATTAATAATAGACGTGCTTTTTAGCTTATGCATGTCAAAAGTTATAAGAGAAATCTCATCATGGAATGTAACTATTTTAACAGGACTTTTTAAATAGTCCAACCATTTAAAACAATTATATAACCTTTTTTTTCTCCAATTTTTAAAACAAAAAATGTTTCTTTGCATTTATAGGGTTGAATATAGTTAAGTGACCTCTACAAAAACTTCCTCTTTGAAGTGTTCTCTGAAGAGATCTTCAAGGCAACCGAGTGCCTCAGATTGTGACTTTGTAAGGTTTTGATGCTAGAAAATTGTTTAACAAACAGCTCCAAAATATTGAGATTTTGATTAATAACATACAGTGTCACGGTATTTAAATAATATAAAGTTTGAAATCTAACATGTGGCAGAAGAGTATGTGTTCCACATGGTCAGGAGAATGGGAATGGGGCTACACCAGTATCTGAGCAGAAAGCAAATAATAACACAAAGCCAATTAAACTATTGTTTAGGAATACGTTATACTGTTGTCTCTACTTGTGCCAGAACTTTTCCTCTAAATTCGTAGTTGAAGAGTGTGCTCCTTCAGCAGAATAGGGAGTTTGGGTTACTGTTGCTTTGTTTTTTAGAGGAGCATACTGTATGACTCTGCAGAACCCTGGATACTTGGTTAACATGGACTTCTCAGCAGAGAACAGTTTGGGAATATCAGCCTAATTTCTTAATATAGTAATATGTGAATAATATCACTCAGGAAATCTAGTTGAGTATAACAGTCTTGAAGAGCAGTGCTCGCCCTGAAATCAGTCTTAGGGCTTCAGAACATTCCACTGTAGTTAAATTCCTATAGAGTTTCATACTCTTCTCAATGGTGAAACTTTTCTCATAAAAGAGTACTCTGCCAAAAGAAGTTTTACTCTGCCTAAGGAAGCAAAATACTACTGTGTTTGGAGTCTTTCCAATGACAGGACTTGAACTAATGTTAAGGGATGCTGTAGTGTCCTACACTGAGGGGTTAATTTAA
Source organism: Polioptila caerulea (assembly GCA_013397295.1). Taxonomy (NCBI): domain Eukaryota; kingdom Metazoa; phylum Chordata; class Aves; order Passeriformes; family Certhiidae; genus Polioptila; species Polioptila caerulea. The sequence goes on along the minus strand of VYXF01008145.1, from coordinate 792,189 downwards.
AAATCCCACCTCATTTATACCCTCATTACCACTAGATTAGGATCGCATCTAATCCCATAGTAATTACATATTAGCTGTATATATTAGCTCTAGGGAGGGGTCTGATTTATTTAAACAAGTATTTATTTTACTAAGTGAAAAGAAGGAAAGACCTACCCAACTCTGGCATCATATATCTATACTCCATTTGCATACATACCTTTTAAATTCCAAACCAGAAAAAAATTGTGACTTTAATTTCCATTTTGGGGTAAGCCAAAAGGGATTTTTAAAAAGTTTAAAAAATGTTGATTTAAAAAAAAAAAAGAAAAAAATTACAGGAGCAAAATGCGAAGTAGTTAACTATTTGATGTGAGTACACTGATGTTAGAATATACAATTTGCCATTTCCATGCCATTGCAATGCTGCAACTGTCCAGACAGAACACTGTTGGACAATGAAGTGTGCCTGTAATTCTTACCAATGCCAACATTTCTTTGTTGTTTTTAATGGTTCAAAGTAGTGGGTAGCCATAGAGATGTACAGTGGAAAAGATTCATAAGCTACATTTCTGAAAAGCTTTGCATTTGATCTATCAGTTTGAGGAAGGTACTTCCAAATGCAGTTCTCTATTAGTGATGGGAAGTTATTCTGTCTTCAGATCAATGTAGGCACGAATCTTAAAAATGTGAATAAAAGAGCTCATTCAGCAAGCCCCACTAATTATGTCTAGCCCGCATTTACAAATAGTTTAATCATGGATTGGTACTACTAAATCTCAAGGATTATTTTGCAGTTGTTGGAATCAACATTAAAAATAGTGTCCATTTAATCTCATTCAGAAGAGTTGAAGCAAAATGTTACAAAACTAAAATGTAAATAATGAATAAGAGTTTTATAGCCAAATCATTATCTAATGACTGGAATCCAAATTCAGAATCATTATAAAACTTCTTTTTTTAGTGGTCTTTCACCCCACCATAGATATAATTTAATAAAATTTTTAAAAGAACATTTTAATAAGCAGGAATATGACAAATCTTTGTGAGTTGGGATTTTGAGACTGTAGATTGCCATCTTTAATCTCAGCTAAACAGAAGATAGTCTTTCAAAATTCTTAAGCACAAATACATTTTAGTTAGGTTGGTTTTTTTTCCTAAATAGTTTCTGTGGGTGAATTTCCAATCTGTTGATGCACATACCTACCACAGCTCACAGTCTATTGCTATTTCAAATTTCAAAACCAAGTAGGCTGGTATTTCTTCAGTCAATAATGCTGAAAGGTACATACTGAAAAAGGAGGAAAACCCTAAAAACATTAAAATATCAAGTAATTTTGAAGTGCTTAAATCATGCAGTCTTCAAGAATTACAGAAATTTAAAACTGCAGTACTGAAGTTGCTGACAAAATGTTTTTCAGTAATGAGCTCGTTGTCATGTTTGGGAAGGCTAATCAAAGACTGAGGCAGCCTTGCTGTTCCAGTTTCATCTTTCCAGGAAGACTGGTCTCTGAGATACTGAGGCATCAGTTTTTCACCTGCTGGATTGTTGATGAGGCTTCCCAACCAAATCCTCATGGTGTGTGAGTTACAGAGCTGGCTCTAGGCAAGTTCAAGTTAAGCCATTTGTATCCATGTCACTTTGGACGCGTCTTGTTTTGCGAGCAATTAAAAAAAATAGGTCATGTTTTGTACTCTGGAGATATTGCTGTTTGTGATTCTCTCAAAATTTAAACATTTTGCATGCCTCAGACCACTTGCAGGGTAAATGGAGTCCCCTGCTGAGTAGCTAATAGGGGAACTCACACTTTCAAGAAAAGTGTGTCTAATAGCAGGGGATTACTATAAATCTCCTGGTTTGATGTACACCCTCGCTTAAATGTTATGGGAGTGGCTTTGGTATCCTGCAGCTTCTGCATCCCACTTGTAGCTGCAGCTAGGCATATTTACAAATTCATTGAAGGCAGAAATTTTTAAAGAGGAGTTATCAGCTCTCCTTTGAGGTATCATAAATCAAAAATTAAGTAATTGGTTTACCTTTCTTCCCTCCTTCAGTTTTCAAGTTGAAGTCACAGCTCTGGGGGATTTTTGAGTTCTGTGATAGTTGAATATGGACTGCATATATATTTATTCAATTTTAAGTAAAGAAAGTAAAAGAAATAAAACTACTTTTGAAATTAATTTATAAACTGAGAGCATTGCATATAATACTATGTTGTTTACTAGATAGTATTGACATGAAACTGACCTCTGAAGTTAAAAAAAAATCCAACCAGAAGATATTTATTTGGTAAATAGAATGATTGCATTTGTTCATGTTATACTCTTGGACATAGCATCTCCCAGGCACTGTTTGGGATTCACAGACTGCTGATTATTTCTAAAAGAATCTCTGGAAATTTTCTGAGAAACTGGGTTCATTCACAGAACATCACTTGCGCGATTAATGGTTTTCACTAATTTTGTAGTCTCTTGAAACACTAGAGAAGCTTCCTAAATTTTCTTTTCTAGGCCAAAGATCTCTCGAGCTTTGTCTGTTTCCTGAAAGCTGTTGCTTAGGTGTTTCTAAGACAGCTTGATGTTCCTCAGCTGGGCAGAAGGCATTCAAGCAGGTGCTAAGTGTGATAAGGCTCGATAAGAGACCAATCATCTTTTTAATTGCCTTATTCCTCCCCTAGCTTTGGGAAGTGGATAGTGTATCATGGTTACCCTGCTGTTCAAACTTCAGGTACAGACTGGGGAGGTGGCTGGGATTTCTGTATGTTATAACAAGGTGTTCTTTTTAATCAATCTGGTTATTAAGGGTAGTTTTGTGGCTAGCACAGCTGTCAGTCTGACAACAGACATAGCTTCAGTTCTGTGGAGGTCATTTACCCTGTATTATCATAGCAGTGAGGTGAATACTGGCACTGGTGAACATCATCTCTTTCCTGACTGAATGCTGTTCTTAGGCATTTTGTGCTTCATAGTACACCTCTCCAGAGAAGTGGGAATCTTAAGCTTGAAAGACTCCTGAGGCAAATGGTATTTCAGTCTCATTGAAATCCACTGAGGCACCAAGCACTGAGGAAAAACCCCACAGAAATGACAGAAGAAATAACAGGAGAGACTTGAAATCACCTGAATCAATAGGAGTTCTTACTCTGCCCTGCAGATAGCTGAGTTCTCAAATGTTGCTGTTGCTAATTCCTTTGAATACTTGGCCCATGAGACTGAAAGTGAACTGATAGGATGTTTCCTGTGTTGCCACACATGGATAACTCAAAAATATGCAGAAGATGTAGGCAGAGTATGATTACTATTTTCCTATGAGGAAATCTGAATCTGTAAGTGTACTGAGGTTTGTGTTGAGTGGACTTTCAGTGGCTCAGAATCTTCCTTGATTGTTGATTGCCTTTAAAAGTAGCCCATGTGTCTGCTTGGGATCATGGAAAAAACACAGCCAACATGAGAAGTATCAAAGATAATTGCAGTGAAAATGGTGAACTTTATCTCAGATTCATCTGTGGAATCGTCTGGATTTTTTTATTCAGTGAAACACGCAATGAATGTGTGAATCCCTATTTTTGTTCTGACGTATATTTTCTTAATTTTTAGCTTATTTTTAACAGTGTGAATTTGTGTATTATTATTTTGCTTTGAAAACAAGACATTGCTTGTCTCTTTGCATAATAAAATTAAGAATGTAATTTCGAGTCAGCTGAATTAGGGAAAACAACTTGGATATATTGAAACATTTTATAACTTTTGTTTTCTGTAATAGGAATTAGGGCTGTTCAGGACAGTAGTCACATACTATTTGTGCTACTACTACTCTGAAACAAAGAATGATGAGAACTGGAACTTGCAGGTTCAGAGAGGGCAAGTATGTTTCCAGTCTGAGAGTTAAGAAAAGAGAAGCAATCCTTCAAGTTATTATTTAATGATGGACTGAAACTTGCATTTGTGAAATGACTTCATAACTTAGCCCAGATAAAATCAAAAGAGTACCTTTTACCTGGAAGACAAAAAAAAAAAAAAAAGAAATATTTTTCTCAACCATCTACTTAAGAAAATTGGGTATAAATTGACATAAATTGGTTATCGAAGCAGAGGCACCACTAAAACTGTGACTGATTCTCTTAAGTCTTCTCCCACTTTTGCTGCAAGACAGTCTCTGTGGGGTTTTCCTGCTTTTTCTGGGAAAGTCCCCAAGGTGTTAAAAGTCCTTTTCCTTGCCCAGGAGAAGAAAGACGTGCAAATCTTCGGTCTTCAGATATCTTTTATTATTGTTTATTGTAACTTATCTAGAACACTGTTCTCTCTGTCCTGCCGAGGTGTTCACAGCACGACAGTTCGAGGCGATTCTCCTCCCGAGAGGTGGTGGTTTATCTTTTATACTAAGAACTACGTATACCTTATTTACAATTATTCTCCAATATCTATCATCTACGTTAGACAATGTGTATTCTACTCAAACCAATCACAAGTGCCACCATCACAGCAGAATCATGGAGGAGATGAAGAAGAAGGAAGAAGCCCAAAAACCATGCGGTCCCTCCATCTTGGCTTCAGCCACCCCCATGTACTAAACCCAAAATCTACTTTTCCACCCTGTGACAATCTTAATATTATTCTATTTAAATTTGTGAGACTTGTATTTTTTCTTGTAAAGCTGGCAATCTCTCCCATGGGCTAAAATCCAACCCACAGGTGTTTTGGGCTTGTTGCCAGGGCTTCTGAGCCCTCTGGGCCTTCTGCACAGGTTCCTGAGCCCCCAGAGCAGTCAAGGACAAGCTCTGGGTTCCCACAAGTCTCCTCATTGGAATGGCTGGAGACAGCTCTGTGAGTGTAGGTTTCTTTTCCAGAGTCTGTAAATGTTTCAGATGCATCTGTCAGGCCGTACACCAGTTACATGTTAACATTTGCCAAAAATAATGACTCTTCATTGTTACTGAACTAACATAACACAGCTATTCAAACTTGGCCACCTACCTACACATTCCAATCTGCAAAACACTGTGAGGGAAGAAAATTGAAGTGGGATCATCATTTGGCAGATACATATCATAAATTAGTGATCTTCCCAAGGCTTTTCACTGAACCAGCAGTGCAGCTAAAGAGCTGTCACTGAGGCACTACGCTCACATGGTAAGGGGATGGAGTTAGAAGAAATCATTAACACAAACATGATTAAGCAGTTATTGATTCTTTGGAGGATAAACTGAGAGGGACATGAAAGCATTCTCAGCTGTATCAAGGCACCAAAGTAAGAAGTGTCAGTTATTGAAAGCTGCTTGAGTCAGGACCCCAAGTGAAGCATATGGGGTCATTTAGGGCATGACATCCTTTCTCCACCTGTTGAGGAGCTTGGCTGCCTGTGCCCGGGGCAGGACTGTCACCTGGGATCAGGTGCCATGAATAGAGCTGTGGGAGAGAGTCTCACTGGTGACTTGTTTTCTGTTGGGAGGTACATTTACACTCGGGTGTGAGGTTGTAGCTGTGCCAGCTCCTAGTTCTGTGCCCCTCTGTGAAGATGACGTGATCTGATCTCCAGTCTGTGGTCACTTGGCTACCTGGCTTGACCACACAGCTGTTTTGTCACTACTGATTTTTTTGGCAGTGAAAGATTTCTGGCTAATCTTGGTTGCCATTGCCAAACCTGCTTTGCTCTTTTTGCTCGGGTCTTATGGGGAAGCTGTTCCCACGGGTTTTGCTGTCATCCTTTGTGCCTGGTTGGAGTTCTGTGGGTGGCTCACCTGCTCCAGGCCACCAGCTGCCCTGGTGAGAAGGGGACAGTGTTTCCAGCCCTTGGGTGGTTAGCTGGAGACACCAACAGGGGCATTTCACACTTGGCTTCCTTAGAGAACTTCAAGGAATTTCAATACTTGTATTTCAAATGGAAGGAAACAGGACACATAGGAACCAGGTTTTCTCTAATTAATGCCACAAGACCCATTTATTTTGGTGGGAGAGACTGTAGCCAATTGTGAATAGCATTACAAGTGCTTTTGGAAATGATGGTCTACTTTTGTAAGCCTCTCCAGATCTTTAAGACCTTCAAGCTTTCCATCTGTTATCCAAAATGAGATACTAATGGATATAATTTTATGGAGTATGTTAAAAAAAATGTAATGCTGAAATCACTGACATACTAACCAAGTATTTTGTAATTAACATTTTTTCCCCCCTTTAAACCACTAAAGCACTTTGTGGACTAAGTTACTGTGCCACTACTATCAAATAAGGTAGGAAATATTCCTATTTTTACCCCAATTTACATTATGGCACATTAAATATTTCCATTGTTCAAATTGGGGAACTGATGTTTAAATGTCTTTACACTTTTGGTTTTCATCATGGGTTTGACATAACTCTAATGTAACTAATTAGTACTGAAGTACAACTTTTCTTCTATTACATTTTTGCAGATATATTTTTAAAATATTTATTCATTATGATATAGTGATTCAAATTAAGATGTTGGTTTTAATAAGAACTCTGACATCTGTTCATACATCCTTCATGTAAAACGCCTAACAAGAATTCTGTTAGTCCCATAACATAGTGATATTGCTGTAAACATCACAAAGGGTTTACATTTTTACCATTTTAAACAAAGATGTTCAATGCTAATACTTATTCCTCAGCTATCTTTTTGAAACCACTATCCTGAGAAGTAAATAATATTTGAAAGAAGGCAAATTTTTAATGCAGAGCAGCAGAGTCATCAATAGTCTACAAAATATACTTTAAAAATCATGTTTTTACAAACATGGCACAGACTCTGCTGTAGCACTGTATGCTCTAAAAGCTGCAGATATATTTTAGAAAACACTGATGAAGCCATTACTGCTTCATGCATTTGTTCATAGTATATATCATTATTCAAGAAATTTAAGAACCATAATGATGGAAAATCACACAGAAAGAAAAGGAACATGGACTTTGTCAGAAACAAGGGCTACATTTTTATTCAAGAGGCCCATAATGATGGAAAATCACAGTGAAAGGCAGAGACGAAACAGGGATCCCATAAAGGGACTGACACACCACCGTGGCACAAGTAGTAGAACCGTCATAGCAAGTGGATAAAAATAAAGAAAACAAAATTAACTAGAGAAGAGCTGGATTCAGGGAAGAAGCAGAAAACAGAAACAAATCACAGTAAATGCTGAAGATTAATTTCAAAGAATCTGCTGAGAATGAGTGCAGCGACAAGTTCCATCAATATTAATGAAACTGAAATAGAACTCCAAATGACCATGAGTACAAAATGGCACACAAAGCATTTTCTTTTAAATAGGTTGGAGATTAGATCATAAGACCTTCCCAAAAATGAACAGAATACACAAAAAATGTTATTATGGGAAAAACTATAAACAATCACAACATAATTAATATTCCTATAGTTCTTTTTAAGATTTATCAGCACGCGCATTTATTATAAAAGGATGGTTCATAGAAGAGATATTTAGGAAAATAAGCAGAGAAGAGTATTTCCTCATGTCCAGTGTTCTACAAATATCTTAAAGGGATCTTGTATAACTTCAAGTAGCAGTCTTTGAATGTTTTTTAAAAGCAGTCTAAAAGAGCTAGGTACCTCAAATCCTTAATAATATGTTCCACTTTAGGTTTATATAATGCTCAAAAAAATATTGTTGCCCACCTTGCAGTGAAAAAAGAATAACTCTTACATGTAACTTGACAGTCAAAGCTCCATGCAGTCAGGAAATAAACTTTTCTTCCTAAATTACTTAAGCTGCCCACTTGTATTAGACAGCTGTGAGTACAGGCCACGGATCTTTCAGAGATTCTCATACTCTTGACATTAAAGTTTTGCCCCACCAGCTGACAACTGTATTCACTTCTCATCAGATAGCCTATGGTTAGAAACAAAGGGTCACAATTTGAAAACTGATTTTTAAAAAAGACCAACAGAAATGTGTCACTTCTTGGATGATGCTGTTAGGAGTCCTGTAAATTGTGACTGGCATGTCAAATATTGTAGAATCTTTAGCACAAGGGCAGAGCGAGTACCTTTCCTGATAAAGATTCCTGCTCTTCCCTATGAATGTTCATTGTGACAGGCAAAATTTCAATGTCACAAAGAGAGAGATACTATCAATCTCACTTACGTAAAAAATTAAACTATTAAAGGTTTTTTCATCTGTCACAAGAGCGACCACATCTTTCTTCCCATTGCAGTCACTGATGTTATTTCAGTGCCTTCCCACAGCTGATCAGCAGTAGTTCTTCTCCACTTTAGAGTTCTCAAACCCTAAACACACAAACCTTTCTTTTACATTGTAGTAAAGATGTGATCATCTACGTAAAGCTATTGAGAGGAACAAAAATACTTTGTAAGGCAAAGTTTTGGTTTAAAAGGGAGACTGGGATATGAAATACTGGAATAAGTGTAAAAGTTATGTAGATTAGGTTTGGCAAAAAACCAGTTATTTGTGATACTCTTGTGTTTCTTCATTGGGGCAGAAATTACATAGTGGCAGCCAGTAGTTAAACTCTGGCTGAAAATCCCTCTTCAGAATTTATCTGGGTTCTGAAATCCCTAGTGAAATCTATGTCCAAGCAGTCATTCTGTTAAGTGAAACTTTGGTTGCACCCACAAATATATTACAATTGTGAGGCAACAGAATTTCTCTGATCACATGTTATTTCTTAACATGGTGATAATAATCTTTACCACTTGATAAGTAATTTCTTAGTGTTTGGTAATAGGGTTTCACTGTCTTTCCAGAACTCCTCCACAGAGGTGTTCTCGAGCTTTGGCTGCTCAGCAAGCACTTCTGGCATGCCCAGTCCCAGCCATGCCCTGCTGTGTGCATCCTCCAGACCAGCAACTAGCAGGGCAGGACAGTGATACAGTGATACAGACATGAATGTAACTCTCCTTTAGGATGACAGGGCATGGGATACGCTGGGGATAAGCTGCTAATGAGCAGGTTTGTGTCAGGTGCACTGGCACCTGAATAGTTGTTGCCAGATGATGGTGGGTGCAAGGCAACTGTGACAAGACTCCTTTAGAGCTGAGGATGGCCAGGGTCTCTGCAATTGCTGTGGACTCTTGGTTTATGCTGGCACCACCAATAGTGTGCATATACAGGTTGTTTCCTAAGTTAAAATATGGCAAATCCCACATTTACAGATGAGAGTACTGCACAGTAGAGAATAGAAAGTTAGGAACAACTTTGTAAGGATATTATGGGGAAAACATTGGTGTTGAGTGAAGCTTTGCTGAGCTGCTAAGCTTTTCCAAATAGAGAATTATGAAATTACAAAGTAGCTGAGGTCCTCTGCTGAACGCACAAGTGAGGCATAATTGCATTGTGACTTTTTCTTATGAAAAAGAACACTACCATGAAATTAAAGAAAAATTATATATATGTGATCTGAGTTTTAAATTGATTTTTATTGGATTTTTGTAATATAGTAGCTGAGTTATGAGGAATAAATGACTGGATTATTATAACCACAGGAATGCAGTATCAGCAGTATGCTATTAGTATTTACATGGAAACTGAAGCATTGTATAGAATAAATCTCCATTGTACAGAGGTCATTGTAATGCTAATGTAGAACAGAAACTGTCACCCCACCTTCTCTAGGGGTGCAGTGCTACCTATGACAGTGTTTCTGGATTGGACTGAGGTATGCACTCATCTGTTCATGCTAAACAATATAGCTTCATGAGGCAAAATGAGCTGGCTGCAGTTGTAAACTCTTGGAATTTTCCTCTGCAATCCCATCTTGAAGGTGTGGTCTGTATCCCTGTTACCATCTCTCTGGGGCTGATGTGCTTTGGGGCTTTAATGAATAGGACCAGAGGAACATGTCCCACCCCTTTTTGTGCACCAGGCTCCACATCCAGCCACACATGCAGTTTTTGTGGGCACTCTGGATGACCTGGTAAAGGTTGTAGATTTTCCAGAGCATAAAGAATTGTTTGCTATTTTGCAAATAGTGTCCTAACTATTTCCCACAAGTAACTCTTTTTCTAGGCCTCTAGAAATATAGATGACTATTATTAATCCCTTTTATCTGAACTTTGCAGGTTATAAAATACTTCACAATCTGAAGTTAAGAGGTAGAATAAATATAATATGGGAAAAATTTAAAATACTTCCAGAATTGCTGCATGATGTCCTTCAATATTTTGTTTGGTTCTCATTTTACAGTCATTTTGCAAATATGTAGTGTATAAAATGTATCATTATCACCTAACTAACATACTTTATTAGGTATCTCATTTTGTTCTTCCATCAAAATAGAATGTATCCTATCAGGCTGGAATATAACTGCTCAATCTGCGTTAGATCCAGAATGAGGTTTGTGGCTTTTTTCCTGAGATTGTGTTTTTAAGTTCAACTGTCCAGATTTCTCGATGCATTTTTCTGTTGTGTTCAATAAATGAAGTCATTCTATCTATCCTTAGAAGCTACATCACAAACGTTTGTGCCCTAGAAGAGAAAGATGAAATGTCTTTGAAAGCAAGAGTCTACTATTCTTACATAGACATTTAATTGCATGCAGTTAAAAGTCTACATTAAATGCCAAAACTTACATTATTTTAGCTTTTGATGTTGTAGCTTCAAACTTGTACCTCACACAAAATGTAGAGTTTAGAGACATTAACAGAAAAGTAATTTTATTTTCCTTTTGTTGTATTTTTGCCAGTGTCTCCCAGGCTGCTGAACATGGCTCAAAGATTACAAAAAACTGATTCAATAATAAGTCCTTCTGTGGGTTTATTCCTAGTCAGCATTCTTGCAGGGTGGGCTGGTTTTGAATTTTAGTTTGCTTTCTTTTTTTGATGTACACAGGTATACTCCAAATTCAGAGACAGAAGTCTATTTATAAATTAGAGGATCTTCCTTCATGTTCAATAATACCCTTCAAGGCATGAGAAGTACTTAATACTTGTGTTCTTTTTGCATAGTATGTTGTTCAACTATCAAGCAACTTTATTTAGTGTTGTAGATGGTTGCACTGAATTGTGTATTAATCAAGTGAATTCTAGGTCTTTTTCTTAGACCACTAGCATTCATTTTCTTTGAAGAGTTCTTTCATATCATGTGGTTTATTTGTTGAGAAAAAAAGGTCATGCTAGAATGGTCCTAGCCTCTTGGAAACCTAGAAAAACCCCAGTATTGCTCACCTCATGATCAGTCCAATTTAATTTTTTTCTCTATTTTTATTAGTATTAATCATAAAAATATTTTTATTTTATTGTGGTATTCTAATTTTGCTAAGGTACTGAAATGTTTAAAGCAGACCTGCCGTTCTTGAACTGAAATTTTATTAATTCACTGGTAATTTGTCCTACTATAAAACCTCTCTCTTCCTGCCTTTCTCTCTTCTTGTGAGCAAGTCTCTTTCACTATTCTCACTGTGAACATCTCTGTATGCAATATGCCAGTTAGGGACATTGTCTGTGTTAAAGTTATGAAATTCAGCTGACATTTCCAGAGTTGTGATCTAGAAATATCAATAATATGTTGATCAGACTGTTCTCCAGTAGCACTAGATGCTTCCAGACTGACAAAGGGATGAGAGAGATGCTTTATGCCACCAAAGCAGTCCTGACCATCTTTGGAGCTGCACTAACACCATTAACAATGTGTTACTGTTAAAACAAGGACAGTTACCACAATACAAAAGTATGAAAATGCATAAATATAAAATGCAAAGGGGACTACGAATATAAGTGTATAAAGAACAGAATAAGTTTAGATTCTCTATGAAATCAGCCGAATCCACAGCTAGAACAAACACTATTGAACCCTACTAAATATGTTTTTAAATCATTGTATTCAAGCACAGTTCAGCTGTGTGATGACTACCTTTAAACTTCCCAGAACTCAATGAACACCATTTAGTTTAGACCATGCCCTTGAGTAGTGTTTCTTTTTCGTCCTGAGTGTATTTATTCCTGGGAGTCATCTGGCTCCCTTCAAGTGGCAGGGACTCGGGTAATTCCGAGCTGGGCTGTACAAAAGCAGCTGTGTTCTTCCCTCCCCCCGGGCTGCACGGAACATTACCTGGTCACAGCAAGGATCAGGGGCTCTGTCTTCATTCTTGCAGTTCTTGTGGTTCAAAACCACTTATTTTTGCAGTTAACGGTGACTTTGCTGTAAATATATGTTCTGGGCAGCAGAAAGCAAAAACTGTTGGTGGCAGAAACAACAAACTGTTTTATTACTATCCCTTAAACATTGCTTTTAATCAGGTAGGGTTGCTCCAGGGCTGTTTGGCTTCTGCACATGATCCAGCTGTACCATAAGCTGTATTTGTGCAGTACTTCAGTGTTGGAGAGTTGACATTGAGATGATTGCTTCCTAGATGTTTGGGTTTTTTCCGTTAAACTTATAAAACTCATTTTGTGTGTAATATGGCCAAGATTATTATGGTTTAAACTATGCATGCCAGCTTAAAATGAGGTTTTCAGCATTATGACATATTTGGATAGAAAATTCAGCCAAATAAGGCAAACCTTGACTTTAAAAGCAACTTGAAATCAAAAGCATGTAAGATGAAGTGTTACATGGCCATGAGTCAATTTCTAGCTGAAGGAATCAAATGCTTTGAAGTCCTGTATCTGCACTTAGTGAAGTGGCCATGCTAACAGTAAGTCAGATATAGGAACTGTGGAGGGGGAGAAGAGGGAGGGACGGGGAGAAGCAGGCCATTATTATAGTACATTAAATGAAGAGCATAAATTAAAAACTTATATTCAAACTTGCACATTTTTGTACACACAGAACTGACTTTGGTACCATATGTAGTCACATTGAAGTACAGCAACAAAAGTAGGCAGGATTTTAATTTCTTGTACTCTTCCAGTTCAGCTGTTTTCCCCAAAAGCTGAAATCAAAATTATACCTATAGTAGGCTTTATTTATGTATGTTATGCCTGTATTGTGCTTACAATCTGGTACGTTAAATATTTTTATTTTAAGAAGGCAAAAAGTTCATCTACTGAGGGCTATTGTGCCTAGGTTGGACAACAAAATTGTCAGACAAAATGTTTGGATTGTGGGAAAATTTAATAAGCAGAAAAGCTCTCCAAAAGTACTCTTTCAGAAAGTTTGTGGCCTTATTAGTACAGCTAGGCAAATCCATCCTGTACTGTTGCTGTGAAATAGTCTTGCAAAATGCTACTTTCAGGACAAGTAGAGTATCTTGAACTTTAGAAGGGTGAATAACTATGATGTTTTTATTTTGTTCCTGAAAAGGAAACTAAATTTGGTTACTGAAGATTGTAATTTACGAATGTGAAGGATACAGGGGCTCCACTGAATTTATTTATAAATATTTTCTGTTAATTTCAATTTTACTGAATGCTTGCTGTAGTAATACATTAGCTTTATTCAATAGCTAAGTAACTGTATCTGACTCTGAACTATATAGACTTTTAAGACAGTAGAAAGACCACATAAGTATGTTACCAGTAAGATCTATTATTATCACTGGATGGATAGAAAAACTCTGATAAGATAGCTGTATTCTCTTCCTTGATATTATTGTTGCAAAAATCTCATGTCAGAAAAATATAAAAGTTTTAACAGACATTTTTAATGTATAATTTCTAATTAGGCTTAGTAAAAGTGTCCTTTCTTAAAAAAAATAAAATATGTTCAATATCATATTCCTTTTGCTGTGATTGAGATGATACATATCTGGTGATACTCTCACCTTGACTCCTTCACTCTGGTGTTTTTCAAGTTTTGAGAATTTTATCTTATGGACTTAAAATAGGGCATGCTATAAGAATAGTTTTTACTGCCTTCTGTCCTTCAATTTTCTTAGCAGGCAACACTTGATGGTGCCTGTCTTTAATAGTTCAGAGAAGCAGAGCCTGAGTTAAAGAAAATGTCTAATTTTTTTGAAGAGTCCTGATCTGACTTCTGTAACGTTTTCTGCAATTAATTTGTCATAAATTCTAAATGTTTGATCTGTTCTTCATAACCTCTCTATTTTATTCCTAGATTATTTTATTAATTTGCCACGTAAATTGTTATAAATCAATCACAATGTATTTACAAGGGTCTCCTCCTGACCATACACCTTTTTATCTAGATAAATATGCACAAAAATCTTGTGGCATGCCTAACCACCAGCACTCCTTTGAATCCAGAAAGCCTATGGCACTTCTCTGGGCATTGGGTATTTCACCTTTCCCATGCTCCCTGCTCTGGAGCAGGATTGATGGGTTGGCAATCAGAAGACCAGGACCTTAGCCTGGAGAAGAAGAGGCTCAGGGGTGACCTTTCCACTCTTCACAACTCTTTGGGAGGAGGTTGTAGCCAGCCTTTTCTCCCAGGCACCCAGTGACAGGACTAGAGGAGATGGTCTTCTTCAGCTGTGCCGGGGAAGGTTTAGGCTGAACATTAGGAGGAATTCCTTCACGGAAAGGGTGACTGGGCATTGGAATGGGCAGCCCAGGGAGGTGGTGGAGTCACTGTCCCCGGAGGTGTTTAAGGAATGACTGAGTGTGGCACTCAGTACCAAGGTCTGGTTGACAAGGTGGTGTTTGGTCATGGGTTGGACTCGATGATCTCGGAAGTATTTTGCAGCCTCATTAATTCTGTGATTTGCGCTTGCATTTGCGAGCAGCGCTGCTGCGGAGGCCGCCGCCGTTGCCTGCGGNGCCGCCGCGCGGGCGTCTCTGCTGGGCTGCCTGCAGGCGGAGGCCCCGGCCGGGCCCTGCGCCGGGCCGGGAGGGGACGGGGCGCGGAGGGTGCGCGGGGGTGTCGCGGGGAGCTCAGTGTGCCCTCCTCTGTGCTTGCAGATGCCCCCGAAAAAGGGAGGCGACGGGGTTAAATCGCACCCGATTATCGGAAGGTTCGGGACGTCCCTGAAGATCGGGATCGTCGGGCTGCCGAACGTGGGGTAGGTGTTCGGGGGCGGGCGGGGAGGCTCCTCGCTGTCCCCGCGGCTGCCCCTGCGCCGGGCAGGACCCGAGTCTGGGTGCGGACACATGCGGGTACGAGCTGGGGGACACGAGGCTTACTGCTCAGTGACGGACTTCCATCTTTAGCTGGAAGTGTGTGCGGGTGGAGCGACGCAAAACTGGCAGCGATAGGCAGGTGTCTACGAGTCTGGACAAGATAATAGTGAAAGGTTCAAAGAAAGGAAAAGTCTTAGTAATGGCTGAGTTTCATAAAACACTGTGTCCTTTGCATTTCCTTACTTCCGCTCTTGTGTATATGTAATGCATGTTTTCATGCAAATACATAGGCACACGTGCACAACAAATTCCTTTTATATTTTGGGGTGATGTGCACAGAAAGGGGTTAATTATTCCATGTCATTAGCAGTGAAGAGGAATTTCTTTCTTGAAACTTCTTCAGAATTTGTAGTGAGGCAAACCTAAGTGACAGTTTGGAAGAATATGATGGAATATTAATAATTTATTTCTGTCGTGGTTCTCACCTGTAGTTGTTATAGCTCCTCAGGAGCTGTACTTGAAAAGGAGGATTAATTGATTATCTGGAGGATATACATGTGAAACTTTCTGGTGTTAATTTGTATATCCTATTTACTAAGAGAAGGTCTCAGCATTCTCAATCTTTACGTATTTAACAAATTAGAGGACAAACTTTTGTGCGTGTCTTAAAGCTGGAAGCATTGCTCTCTTATGTTTTCATTATCATTTTATTTTTCAGGGTGTAGGTAAGATGTACTCCATAAAGGAAATAATCAGCTATAGCATTGTACTGCATGTCAGTGGGAATAAATAGCATTTTCAATTGTGTTATGATGTAACTTTCAAAGAAAATTGTTAGTGACTTCTGAGCATGATGGCTGTATGCAGAGCAGCTCTGAAAAACACTTCAACTGGAATATTTATTGTGGAAGATTTGGGATTTAATAAATCAAGAATTACTCTATTGGCTTAATAAATGCCAGCTAACAAGTCATGTGTTACATGGTTTAAGGGAAAGTGTTCTCTTTTTTCCCCCAGTAGAGTACTTGTAGGCTTGCTTCTGCTGATATTTAACAAGGATGAAAGTAGTTTGGTAAGGTATACCTGTATCTTCATATGCACAAAAGATTATTGGTAATTGATTAACTGATGTGGTTTGCTTTCTGTGTCATTTTTTTTCCTCTTTTCATTGTTGACTTTTATTGCTCAGATATTGAATTGTGTTACAATGTAAATACATCTGAAGGAACAATATACTTGTGGAAAGGGTGAGTCATGGCAGAACTAGTTAAAAAAAAAGTATCAAGCATCCTTACTGGTGTCTCACTGTTTTTGAAGAAAATGAGAAATAGCTCATAGGGCTGTGCATTGCTTTCGACTTGATTGTTTTTACTAACATGTGTGTGCAATATACTTACATAAGGGATTTTTAAAGGGTAGGGAAGAGAGGTAAACATCACTGTGTTTCAGTGGGGCATTCCAGATGCATGTGTCTTCTGCTAGAATCGGGGGTATGGTCACTGCTGTTGAAGTAAATGGAAAGCTTAGTATCACTTTGAGTTAGAATAAGACGTGGTTTAATGCAGGACTTTTAAATGCTTCCAAATTGAACTACTTTAAGAATGTTTGTATGTCATTTGTAGGAAATCAACGTTTTTCAACGTGTTAACAAAGAGTCAGGCGGCAGCAGAAAATTTTCCTTTCTGTACTATTGATCCAAACGAGAGTCGAGTACCTGTGCCCGATGACAGATTTGACTTCCTATGCCAGTATCACAAACCTCCGAGGTAATCCTTAATATTTTTCTTCAATTAGGCAGATGAAATAGTATTACTGGACCAAAACTTTTCATAAAAGTTTAATGCAACTGTAATGTCTAAAAGTTTGTTACTGACATCTGTTTTAGAATGTGAAATTATATGTCTACCTGCGTTATACCTTTCCCATGCCCCCAGTATGACATTTATTGTAAAAGAATAATTGTAGGAGGTCTCAGTTATTGCTCAGCACCATTTGGTGCTTGGTGTTCCTGTCTTTGAAGGTGGTTGCTCCCAGGTGACTTGGACGATCTTCTGTAGAGATTTGGGAAATGAACAGTAGTGGACATACCTAACTTGTCATAAGGTTGCTCATTTGAAAGATTTCCACCCTGTCCTTGAAACATTCAGGATAATGTATGCGCTATAGGTAACTAAACAAATATCTGTCATTATCTCTGCATCCTCAGTTATTTGGCAATAAGTTTCATGGGCAGTCTTTTTTGTCTCTGGTTTTCTCTCCTTTTAATAGGCTCTGCTACTTGTTATGTGGTATATCCAAGGATATTCCTGCACTACATCTCCTCTGATTCTTTCGTTATTTTGTCACTTCTGTTTTTTTGCTGTTGACTGTAACCTGCTGTGTATGTTCAGTGTGGGAACTTTTTTTTTCCTTCAACAGCAAAATTAAAGGTGCTGTCAGAAAACAGAAACTTAAATAGGGACTTTTGTCTCATTAATATTAGTTTGCAGTTACTTGCAGAGGTATCTTGAGTCACATGAGTGTACATAAATCACAGGGCAAACTAGTACACTCATATGTGCTTTTTTTCAACTCTCGGGCCTCAGTTTTAGAGCCAGATCTCTAAAAAGTTAAAAAAGATTGATTAGTTGCTAATCAAAAATTCATTTGCTGACTTAATTTTCAGATCTAAGCAAGCTGTTTCTGTCTGTAACTACTGTGCAGTTTTTAAATACTGCATTAATGTGAAGCTGTTTGTTTAGGTGGATTGTTAAAAAATGTTACCTTGTTTTTCCTGCTCAAGTCACTGTTAAGCATGATGGTTACTTGGTGGATCTTAAAAACCAAACTGCTCAATTAGAGACAGATCTTTCAGGCTGTTGACTGTGCAGAGATTATGGTATGGCTTTTAAGTTTTGTTGGCAGTTTTCTTCTGACTTGTACTATTAGTGCTGCTTTGGCCATGTCAATAATCCCTTTTTCTTCTCATGAACGTTCTCTATGAACAGCTACTCACAAATTAATAGTTGAGGTGACAAAGAGATTATCACCACTCCCCTCACCCTGCCTTTGGCCATTTATCTTTACAGGGAGTGCTAAGATTGTGAATACCTGTGTGTGTGTTCTCTGACTAGCAATTCTCCCTCCCTCCCTCCCCCTCATCACTCTAAAATATTAATGAAAATAGTGTATTTTCTGAATCTGTGTTCAGTATATATACTGAGTTTGGTAATAAACTGGATAATCAGCTTTTATTTGAATGTTTTTGTTTTTTTTTTTTTTTTTACTTTCTACAGACATTTGTTACTTAAAGTTAATGAATGTGGGCATTAGTGTATAGTTACAGCTCCTGAGTTCACTTATGCTGCTTATATGATTTTTGTATTCACTGTAACAGTAATAAAGCAGAGACAAGTAGGGATAGTCCAGTAGGCACGAGACTGAGGTAACTTACTGGACTGTTTGTGCTTGTCTGCCTGAGACTAACTCTGGAAAAGAAGGCTGCAGTCACAAAGATAGGCTACTGAATTGTAATTTAAATGTCTTAATTTCACTGTATAGTCTTGATTTTGTACTTCATCCTTATGTAATATGTTCTGTGGTAATTTTCTACTTGTTTGAATTAGTAGATGTAATCCATCTGTGCACACAGAATGTTTATAAACAGTGAATTCTCTTTAAATTGGACTCTTGTCTAGCCTCAAGATTTTGTCTTTCAAAATGTAAAGCATTTGGGTTTTTATTTCCCATATGTTATGCTTAGTCTTCACACAACTGCAGTCATTGTTGGGAGATGGGGAAAAGAAAAAAGGATGATTTTGTCTTAGCTGTAATAACGTGTGATAGGACAGAGTGATCTTGCCTCAGTGTGTGCTGTGAGCTGGGAGAACAGGGCTGGGCTGGCAGTTGCTGTCTGTCCCACTGGGCTGGGATTGCTCTGCTGCAGTGAGGCTGACTCTATTGCCAGGGCATTCCTAGGATGAGTTAGTGGCTGTTCTGCCATTGGAGGAGGAGTTGGGATCTTGAGGTACTGTTTGTTGCTGGAAGATCCATTCCTCTCTCCAAAAGAGGAGAGCCTCAGCTTGGTTGAGACTGGTGTGCTATTACTTGTTAGTCCATGCTGAAAGCTAACTGGTATTAATTGGAAATATAAATGTTTGTGAATAAAATCACAGAGGCAAAAATTTAGAGACTATTATCAACGGGTAAATCTGTACTTAATAGGTTAAGGTACACTGGCAGAACTTGTAACCTGTGCTTTTTTTCTTTCTGCAGCAGTGGGATGTATGGGACTGTTGACAATAAATAAGTTGAATGATATAGACTGTACACAGAAGGTGGGCTCTAAGAACTTACAGTAAAAGCTGCTATGTTGTTGTCAAATGATGTACATGATTTCTTTGAGCTTTAGTGTTACTACTGCTTGCTTTTTGGTGTGAATGAAACTGCAGATACTAAAAAAAGAAAAAGCTTAATATATTCAACACAATTCTGAATGCTTGTTATTTTAAGGTATTTGTTTATATTATGTTACTAACTTTATGTATTTAAACTTCTCGTTTGTTATAAATTTCATTCAATATTCAGTGGAAACTCATTTGTTACATTGTGCCCATGTGTAGCTTTTTCAGAAAGGAGATGGTTGATTTTTTATCTTGTCCTACTCCTGTTACTGCAGTACAGATACTTGCAAGCAAGGTTTTACAGACTAATGATT
Source organism: Polioptila caerulea (assembly GCA_013397295.1). Taxonomy (NCBI): domain Eukaryota; kingdom Metazoa; phylum Chordata; class Aves; order Passeriformes; family Certhiidae; genus Polioptila; species Polioptila caerulea. The sequence goes on along the minus strand of VYXF01008145.1, from coordinate 772,567 downwards.
GGATTAGTTCCAGTTTAGTAACTGGAAAGGGAGTATTTTCTGTAAATTGATTAACTTCAGCAAGAACTAAAGCAGAAAGGTGTATTTCCCATCACCTATCTATGAATACTAAGTAGGTAGCAGAGGGTGAGGTCTGCTAATTCTGTAACGGAAGAGAGATGTTTTTCATCTCAACAAGTAGCTCCTGACATGAAAATGATGACATGGAACCCAGAAAGAGTTGCTCTGGTAACTGCAATTAATATTTTATGGGACACTATGTGTTTAGGAGTGATGGGTATCTCACACAAAAACCGAACTGGGTGTATAGTGCATCTGAAGAAATTCTAATAACTTAATAAAAGCTTTAATGAAGCTATTTTATTGTGTATTTTTTGTTCTAAATTTAATTAAAATGCTGCATAATTACTTTAAACTTAGGACTTTTTTTAGTGTAAGTATGTCGAACTCATGTAATTTGAGCAGTGATTTGTGTCCTAACTCACAAATAGCTTGAAGGTCTCTGGGTGTATGTACCCACCGCTCCCAGCCCATAGGTCCCCCAGCCTATTGCCACAGCTGTAGTGTGCTGTGCCTGACCAGGAGATGTGCCTCAGGACACTGGAGTCCAGCTTCAAAATGGTTTTCACTGAGGTGGTAGAGGAAACTGCTATTTCCTCTTTATTTCACTTATTTTGTGCCCAAATAATCTCCTCAGTGCAATTATTTGCGTTTTTTCTGCTTTAAGCTACATGACTAACTGAAAGAAGTACTCAGGAAGAAGCACTGTAAGCCTAAGGAAATTAACCTACAGCCTAACTGTAAGTAATTGCACCCAATGACTGCATTGGCTGGTAGGAATCAGCCTGTCTGAAAATATTAATAAAAAGGTGATTTAAAAGTCTTATGTTTCTGCTTCCTCCCTTACTTAAAATCAAATGAGATAATAAGCAGGAGTGAGTTGAGAGAAGGGATGAAACAAACTGCTTGAAAAGTTGTCAGTATTTGTTTCATTCCCTGTTTGCACCTGTGAGTTGGCTTGCACATGTGTTCACAAACACAGAGCTTATTGCAGCCACAAATGTTTCTGTTCTACCAAGACTATTTCTAATCTATCTTGGATGTGCTTTTCAAATTTAAATTTTAAAGCAGTTTTGGTTACCTCAAAGGAGGATAATATCTAAATTGCAACTACCCCTCTTCAGCTCAAGCACTGTCCATTATACTTCAGGATCTCTGTCTTTTTTGTCAGCAAATTGCTTTGATTTGTTTTGTTGTGTTGCAGATCGATAAAATGAATTCATTTAGATTTTTAGTGCTCAGGTGGTGGTTACTGAACTAAATCTGAGTAAATCCTATTGCTGTCTAGATCATGAAGGTCCTTTCTAATGTTAAATAAAAGTTCCCTTGAACTCATTGTAGGATAGCATACTCAGATACATGATCAAGTTTAAAAGTCAAAATTATGTAATCAGTTGCTAGAAAGTGTTTTGTAGAAACCAGATCAGCAGTGGGACTTTCTGAGGGACATTGTGTGGGACTTAGTCTGTGTTTAAGAAGAGCATTTATGTAAATGGAACACAAAGTGAGAGACAGTAATTTAGCAGGCTGGAACTCTAACATATCAGCGTCTGTAAAAGAATCCAATTTGTTTACAGAAAATTACTGGAAATTGGTAACTATATCCTGTTGTTAATGTTCTTTTTCCTTAGGTGTCACTGAGTTTGCCTGCTCTTCCATTTGTTCTGAGCCTGTGTAAATCAGCTGGCTGTAACATTGCTTTTTTGCCAGCAGTGAATGAAAAATCTTAAGTAATGGTGACTTGAGCTATCTTTTCTGCCTGATGGGTGAGGGCAAAATTTAATTAGTTGTGTTTTGTTGGTGTAATAACTTAGTGAATAGTTTGAGAATGCAGGTGTTTGGAATGTACAGGACAGAGTCTGTGTTGTAATCCACATTGAATCTCTTACCATGTTATAGTTCATATAAGCGAAATTTAATTTGCAGATTTCTCACTTCTGGTTCATATGCCATTAGGTTGAAGTCTTGTTTATCAGTATCATGGATAAAATGCTGTTAATGAAATCATTCTTGCATAGAAGTGACCAGAGTTCATCTGCAGTACCTAGTTCTTTGGAAGCAGGTTCTTTTAACTGCCCAGTGATGGGTTTTGCTTACATTGGTCAAAACTGCTTACAAGACTGATTGTGGGGGCTGTAATAGGGAGTACAGTCTCTTGGAAGAGGGAGTTCCAAACTGTTCTGGGTGGAAATGAGCCAAAAATAGCAGTGAGGACAGTGTGAGGGTTGAATGGCTCTCAAAGAGATTGTCACAATATACATGTTCTCTTTCTGTTTTGCTGCTTTTACTTCAGATCATTTGTGAATGGAAACTAGGATGACTCTCACTTAAGTTGTATGAATTTTCAGGAAAGAAAAAGAATTTATCTTTTCTGCAAAATATGTAACCCTATGGATGCCTAAGCCATTTATTCCTGAAAATGCCCTAACCACTGGACTGCAAAACTGTACTTTGTCTGGCCCAGTGAGTCTTGTGCTCTTTACTGCTCATACAGTGAAGGTGGTACACTAACACAAACTCAATGCTTTTCAAAGTGAGGTAAAAATGCCTGCTCACGGATTAAACCTCTGGTTAAAATATAGAGTTACTTCTGGATTTGGTGTTCTGTTTCATATCATAAATCCTTATGACGTGCTTTATGGTAGATTGGTGTTGCACTGATTTGTACAAATGATCAGTTGATGCCACCTGTTCCTGATGATCATTTGAGACTCAGTGACATTATGCTAATGCTGACTAACGAATCTTCAGAAATGGAAATTAATTTGTTTAGAGGAGGAGAAAAAAAAGCAAAATGCCGTTAAGTCTTCATTAAACCATATTCAAGATATACAGTACTTTCCCCTCATTCTGCGCAGCGTTCTCTCTTTGTTTACTTTCATAATGTTTACTCTTTGTCCTTCAGAGTACAGGCAAGTGTGACTAGCTTGTGCCTTTTTCTGCTTTTCTGAGTATTCATCTTTCTACAATGAAAGAGATTTAGACCCAGGAAGGTGTCTGCCAGTGGGGATAGTTTTAGTTTTCTTGGAATGTGAGCTTTGTAGTACCCAAAGTGAAGGTGAGAAAGCGCTCTGGAAACCCACACACTTCAAAGGTCTCTTGCTTGTATTACTCAACTGTGAAAGAAATGTGCTGGGGTTTTCTTTCCATTGTGTAGCAAATGAGGTTGCTTCTGGTGATAGAGTGGCCATCTGCATATGAAGGTATCTGTCGTGCTGTAATGTGGCATCTTTGTAGTGAAAGTGTGAATTGTTCTGATGGCTGGCCTGGAGGTTAATCCTACCAGAAAGGTGAGAGGGGAGCATAGAACATTGCTTACACCACCCTTGTTTTCCTTAGAATGCAGTTTAAAATGACAATGGAGAAGTGCTCTAAAGAGTGGCATTTTTCTGTCTTGCTTCTGAGTGAGTACTTACATGTCAAAAAGCAAGGACTGAGAAGTTGCCTACAGTTTCTTCTGAAGTATGTTCTGTTTGTATTGGGCAAAAGGATTTACTGGGTTAACGTATTCATATTTACTGTCTTCAGAATGTGAGTTACTCTCGGTACTGTAAGGTAGGGCAGCACTGCAAAGGTAGGTCTTTGGAAAAGGCATCTTAAGGTACACCACAGAATTTCTGTCTTTGGATTTAAATCTCGTGTTGAAGAACACTCACCATAGAGCAGAACGCTCTGCTTTCCAAATCAGCTCTTCGCTCATGCTGGCTTCAGGGTCACGCCTCTCTCCTTGGGGGTGTGAGAGCTGTGGGTTTGCTGCTGTACTCACTGCCAGTAAAATACTGAGCTGCTCTATTAGTCCTGGCATAGTGCTCATGAAATATGATGGTGAATTGAAGTGTTTGATGGGAATGAACTTCTCTTCCAGCTATTTTTTGGGAGCCATCAAGCTGGAGATCTTGAGACTGTGGTGTGCACTTTCTGGTCTTTTGCAAGTGGGGGATTTGCAGCATTTCAGCGTGGTTCTGTCTCTGCCACTGTTCACAATGATGATGTTACTAGCATAGAGCATATGAAGGTGCTTTTGGTCACAAAGTGGTTTCTTGGGGTTTTTTCTTGACTCAGCTGGATTTTGAGAAGTAATTTGGTTTAGAGTATACGTGAGAAGTTTAACACCCATTAAGTTATTTTTCACTTTTTTAACAAGTTGAGAATTTGTGGAGGATAAAACGTTTGCAGTTTATAAGTTTTCCATAACTTTAAAAGCTTTTTTTATTTTTTTTTTTTTTGGCCAGTAATTTGAACTTAATGACTATTCTGTTGGTGCTGTTAAAAATGTCATGTGAACTTGTCTGCTTAACCCTTTGCTGTTCACTATGTGGAAAACATCACAGCTGTTTATATTATACTACCATCTTATCTGCTTCTTTTCCAAATTGTTTGCATAACCCTGATCAGTGCTAATTTTAATCAGCACTGTATTAAAAAAAAGCGCTCTTCTGTGAAAGTTGCATAACCTACAGAACGAAATGGTAACCTTGGAGGTGTGCAGTAGCAGAGTGCAATGGCCTTTTGTGTCTTGTCCCTTTGGTCCTGTGAAAACTGTGCATCACACTTGACAAATTTATGCCTCAGTCTTCCAGGCCTGCTTGATTATTGTCTAGTTGTCTGTATGATTCCACATTTCAAAATTAGTTAACTAAATTTTACATAAATATTTACAGAGAACTTAGGGAATGGATGTTTCACATGAGATGGGGGGAATTTTGTCTTATGCATTCCATACTGTGATGTTTAACTTGTTGCAGGAAAGAAGTGTTAGATTTTCATGTTCTGAATTTATTTCTTTGCCAAAAATTTTAGCTAATGTGCTTTAGTAATGAAACTTCTAACTTTTATATTTCAGCAAAATTCCAGCATTTCTGAATGTGGTGGATATTGCTGGCCTTGTGAAAGGAGCCCACACCGGACAAGGCTTAGGAAATTCCTTCTTGTCTCACATTAACGCCTGTGATGGGATCTTTCATCTGATGCGTATGTAAACTTACTTGTCTGTTTTCTCTAGCTAAAGGACAGCATCATTGTACTGTAATTAATAACTGTGGAGCAAATATCCATTCCAATTTAACTGCTACCATTCAGTTTAAAGCTATCAGGTCTTGGATTTTTCCAGCCAAGACAATCCTCATCCTCTGCTATCTGACAAGTGTGCCTTTCTTCATTAGCCCTGTACTGAAGACTGAAAAAGAAACTGGGTTTTTGGAAATCTGCAGTAATTGTGTGTCATTTTCTTCTGCCAGCAGTGCATGGCAGTTTATTTGTTTAATTTCATGAAGAAGGAGGAATGGAATCTGTTAATAAAAGACAGAAATGGAAGTAGAAATCTGCTGCTTTTATAAATGCTTAAACTTTGCAGATCTTGAGAGGATGAAGTTTCTTTGTTGCCTTTAACCAGGGTTCGGTCCAAGTACTCGATGAACTGTGTATCTCTGGGAACCAGTGCCCTGAAAGCCACTGTCAGTTTTCAGTCTGGAGGGTGGGCACTGAACACTCACTCTCTGCAGTCACAGCAGAAAGTGGCTTAAGAAGAACCCAGGCAGGCTGCTCCTGTTCTAGGGCAGTAGACAGGGGACTGGAGGGTGAGAACTGAGTGCCAGCAAGCTGGAAAGGAGGTGTTGTTAAAGATGATAAGAAGATAAGAATGATAAAGTGATGAAATGATAAGACTGTAATAGGAAGTGATCTGGGGATTGTGCGTTTTCAAAGCATGAAAAATTTGTGTTTATTTTCATTTTTATTTGATCTGGAACACATTTTCACCTTTGAGTCCTGAAAGTGTTGCTCCCTGTCTTTATGCTGTTGTGATATGGATTACTACTGCCTGTTGGAATGGCCAGCATAGGAAGCAGAGTCCTTCAGAGAATTGGTCTTTTTTTATGGATGCCAGGCAGGAAGTCAGAAGCAGGTCATTGTGGATTTGTGCTGTAGACTTCAAGCTCTACATGCCTGAGTATATTGAATAAAGGCTTGTTAGGCTTTGACTTTTTACATTTTCCAGAAAGCAGTTTGAGAATTAATCAAGTTGTATTAATTAAGGTAACAATAGGTAAGAAAGTGACATTATAGGAATGGAGTTGAGTATGATGATGAGACAAACTTTGGGTACCTCAGCAAAGGTATTTTATAGTTCTAGGATAAAGGATTTGATGCTGTTTTCTTTATTTTTATTAAAATGTGTTAAACCGTGTTTTCTTTAGGACAGAAGGTTTCTTTGTGGTTTTTTTAGCTGCCATAACAGAATACACTGTTATTACCTCTTTGTGTTCTGAGATGTTTTTTGGAGAAGGCTGTTGCCTATCAGTTGATCCACCACAAGGTACACAGGTGAGCTCTTACCTGGCGTAAAGCTGAGGAGAAATGCCATCTGTTTCCACCTGGCTAATCTCTACTTTCTTTACTTCATTTAAAAAGAGACGATATCCTCATCTTGGCTGTGGATTTCCAGCCTTCAAATTTCCATGTCCTTATTAGACTGTTACTTTTCCTGAGATATATGGTTTTCATTAAATCAATAAAAACATTGCTTATGTGTCTAAAGTATATTTTAATATGTGCAAGGAAACAGGCAATACATGGCAACCACACATGGTAGGGTTACAGGACAAGTGAAAGGAGAGGTAAGTTTGTGTTGAGCACCACTATATTTTTATACATGATTAGTGACACTATGAAGTAGACTCTCTTAGCTCAGCAAACAAGGCAATTAAGTTTTCCCCTCTAGAATAGAGCAATCCATTCTTGGGTTTTGATACTTCCTGTAGATTTTTTTTTCTGTAAAAGTGCACAGACTGAAAATTATTTACTGATACTAAACCTGTTGGTCTACATACACTTAAAAACAAAATTTCAGATGTTAGTACAGTTTTTTTGGGGTAGGGGTGTAATTTACTTTCGGTCACACCCAGTTATGAAAACTTCAGACAGACATGCTTGCTTGCTTACAGGCTGAGTGAATGGGGGATTTAATTTTGGAATGGTTGTCTGTCCTGGATACTGGTGTTTGCAGTCCTGTAGTAACCAGACACATGCTTTAAGGTACTTGCAGCTTTGTTCATCTTCCAAGTTTCTCAGTTTAATTTGAAACATTTCTGTCCGTTCTGTTCTCCATGTTTCAGGTGTACTGCAGTTGTAACTGAGGCAGCAGTGTCTTTTGTGGGGATAGAAGGCAGGCTGTTTGAAGGTTATCAGAGTTGTTTCTTTCCTTTAATGGCTTTAACCACCTTTCAACTTCTATGGCAGACTGGTCACAAGTGCTTGTAGGAAATTACTTTCTTTGTATGATGGACTATAAATGGCAACTTTGTTACAAGTGTAAATTTACAAATTATGCCTAAACAATGCTTCAGTGAGGAAAATGGTAGATATCAGTATTTAGTCCCTGCTATATCTCTGTCAACTTTTCAAATGTACTGGATGGTTAACAGCCAGAACTCTTCACGTTTTTTAGTTTCTCTTCCCAGTGATATTCTGCAGTCATAGTTTTTTAGAAAATATGTTCCATGTTTTTCTCCTATTTTTAGTTTCTTTAATGAAATCCAGTCTTTCTCTTCAAGGGTACAGAAATTGGGAGGAAGCTTGTCTGTAAAAGTACTTTGCTATCAAATGCTCCTTCTTGATTAATAAAAAAACATTAGGGTTGGATGCCCAGCATTTAAAGTACGGCAGGCAACATTGGATTTTGTGGAAGAACCTGAGAGCTCACCTGTGCCCACCCCTGGTGTGTCAGTCCTGCAGAGGATCGTGTGAGCTGCCTGCGGTGACTCGGTGCTGGGGGAGTGCAGGCAGGTAGGGCTGGGGAAGCTCCTGCTTTGCTTCTCTGGAAGTGCTCCGACTTCACAGCAGAGAAGCTCCAGCTGCCTTTTAGCAGCAGGATGGGGAGCTTGGTGACTGATAATCCGTGAAATCTTGTTCTTTGTGATAAGAGTGAAAGAACCATGAAGCTAGGTAAACATCCCCTGCGGTCTTACGGAAGTGACTGGTGTGAACAATGCAAATGGGTTCCTAGAAAGCTTTAATTGCTTTGACTCCGGTTTTATGTTTGTTAAAACTGGAAATGTTTAGTCCACCTCCTGGTTCTGCCTCCTTCAGGGTTTTAGGTAGCTTCTAAAGCTGTTTGTCATTACTTAAAGCTTCAATAGCTATGAATATATCAGTTAAGCATAGTTTATTCTTACTTGAAAAAAGCGTGAATCAAAAATGATTTTGACTATTTTTGTTGATTTTTGCTCAGCGTTTAAAATCAAGTTGACTTTATTTTTTTACCATCATGAAGATTAATGATAACTTTTAGTTAGTTTACTTTAGTAACTTTTTAGTAACTTTTTAGTAACTTTTAGTTAGTTTAACTTTAGTTTTAATGATAACTAATACTGCCAGTGTTTTGATTTGCCCATAAAATTCAAAGTAATGATAAAGTTATTTAACTGAATAAGATACATCCTCTTTTTTAACTTTTCTTTTTTTTTTACTTCCTATAAAAATGTGTGTATTTTCTATATAAAGATGCTAATCATCTGTAGTTTTGATGTATTTGAGGCATGATGTGCTTTTCCCCCATGTTCTCTAACAAGAAACCATACCTGCTCCTGGAGTCTCACTGCTACTGAGAGGAGGCAAGCGAGGATATCACTGAGCCACACTCCACTGCACTTGCATTTCAGTGAACAAATTATGACTTAGATCTCATCCTTTCAGCATGTGTGTTCTGTACTTTGGGAATCACAGTGGCTCAGTTTATGCAGCTGTAGCTTGGCTCTGTCACTTCTAATATCTGAAGCTGTTTTTTCATCTTTATAATGTGTCAAAATTCACCCTGAAATGATGTAAACGTATCTGTCCTAAAAAATTTTTGTCTTTGACATATTTTGGTTCAGTTTTTTGAGGATGCTTTGGTTTTGTTTTATATTTCTAAGTGTAATTGATACCTGTTAAAAAAGGGTTGCCTGTTTACAAATACAAACTTTTCACTGCTAAGCTACCAAAGTTTTAAAAATAGTCTGCACAGACCAAAATTGTTAGTGTTACATAATCAAGATGTATTGATGTATGCTATTGAGTAGGTGTTAGTTCCTTTTGAAATTTTCTCTTATTTATTGTTAGAGCAACTGAATTAAAGTTTAATAAAATATTTGCAATGGCTCATAGTTCAGCTAAACTTTGAGTTGACTTTCAGTAACTTCTCCATATAAAATCCAGAAATTGTGAAAGCTTTCAAATTAAACTGGCAATAGTGTCTGTGTATTAATCTAGTGCTTGTGGATTTTTTATTTGCAGATTCGTTTGTTTGGAATCTTTTTCAGTTAAATATTGTACAGTGTTTTGATTTTGAGAAAAGGTTTCACATAGGAGATTTTTCTGATCACAGAGTTATGAAAATGGCATCCCTCTCCTCATTTTAGTGAAGTCATCATCAAATGTGAAATAATTTGTATTTGCAAGACTGTTTTTGCATTATGTGCTGCAATTTCAGAATGTCAGGTCACAGAAAAAAAACAAACCAGGGGCAATTGTCTTAGACTATGTGTTACCTGTCTTTGAATTTTACCTGTCCACATTCCAATACTATGCCCACTGCCTTGGAAGGGAAGGGAGGCTGTTAATATTTATGGAGATACATACAAATTTGCTTATCATTAGTTTTTCATAATTAAAAAATGTTTTTCTTGCAGGAGAGGAGGATTTTTCAGAGGCTTAGCTGTGTTTTACTTTGGAGCTCTTATTCATGTAGATCTCCTCCCTACAGCAGCAGTTTTGTAGCTGCAGGCAGAAACAGAAAGCACATGTGAATGATCCCTGGCTGCATCTCATCAGGCCTTTGCAGCCCTCTTGGTGCTGTAGCACGTTCTGTGGTAGTGAGCAAGACTGGAGACAATCCCTTCTCAAAGCAGGTGAAGTTAAGCTCTGAGGCAAACCATGTTCCATATGCATACAAGTCTTCATTCCCCTTTAGGTAATGTGAAGTTAAAGGAAGCATGTTTGAATAAACCTTTTTTTTGGGTGCAGTATTCAGTTTGAGGCAAAAAGACCCCACAAAATGCCTGATAAAAAAGGGATTTGAAGAGACAATGAGTCATGGAAGACTTACTCCCAAGAAGTACTGCAGGACTGCCTTGACATAAGATTTCTTGCAGGGAAACACATGGAGTTGTCATTAGTGTCGTGTAGTAGCTTTAAGCCATCTTGGAGAGCTAGTGCTGTCTAAGGCTGTTGGATTTTTATTGCTGGATCCGAGGATGGAAGCACAGCAGACTTTTTACTCCGAAATAATGTTGGTAGAGAGAAGAAATGTTTGTACGGACATGTGCTCAGAGAAGCTTCTTGAGAAATAACCGTGTAGGATTGGAGTGTTTGTGCAGCACCGAGCAGCAGAGGCAGTGGATGTAAATAAAATCAAAGTAGATTACAAGCCAGAGAAGGCATCACAGTGGCTGTTGTCTTTCCTGTGTGCCTGCTCTTCAATACAAGGACATGGAAAGAGACTTAGGATGAAGGCTCATGCTTAAAAGCAGTTGTTTGTAGAAGGAACCGAAGAGCAGAAAAGAGCCTTGTCTGTGCTTTGGATATTGGTACATTATTGTCCAAAATGTTGATAATGGAATTAAAGGACAAGGATGGGATTCTTTTGAATCTTCTCTCATGCAATTTCAATTACTACACTTTGAATAGTAATTTTCAGTTACTGTACTTTGAAACCTACACCTGCAAGAGGGAGGGAGGCATTTTGTACACCAGCATCAGTGCCAGTGCAGGATCAACTAGCTTAATTTGGCCAGCTGTAGAAAACTTTTAACTAATCAGATTTTTCACTTAGGCAAAAAGATAATTGCAGGAAGGGCAATAACCTCTTACACTGAAGAATTGCAGAAGAACATTGCAAGATCTGTTAGTGTGTTTGAGGTGCAGGAGATCACGTTGTAAAATCACCCTAATCTCCTGTTTTATTGTTGATGGTTCTTTTCTTTTGGTGTGTACATGAACAAAATTAGTGGGTTAGTACCTCAGAGCTGTTTGCAGTATTCTGTTTGCAGCTTTATCTCCAGCAGAGGAGTGAATTTGTTTTCCTGGGCATGTGGGTACAGATTGTAGAACAGGTGCTGGAAAATTGTCATCACTGTTGTGAGTTAGCCTTTGTCTTTATTGAGCAGTAAATTACATTGCCAGACTAAGTGAAAATGATACCTGAGCTTTAATCTGTGTTCCTCTAAGGCCAGATAATTATAGTTTAAAGCACAAATAAACTCAGCTAAGTGTTAAAATAGGTTGCATTCTCAAATTTCTCACAAGTAGTTGTTCTGAGAGCTGAATAAGCCTCCCCAAATAGAAGGATATTAGGAGCAAAAATTTACATGTATCATATTAATCTGTGATAATTAATTAAATGTCTCTCAAGGATATACTTTGCTTCTTCAGATAGAGAGAGCTGTGAATGTTCAAACATTGTTATTAATCAAACAGTCCAAAATTTGTTTTATGTTGAGGTTGCCTCTTGATGTCACAAATTGCATTTTGATTGTATAGTACCTAGGAGGTTTCAGTCTCAAATATTGTAAAGTCTATAATTTTATTTAATTACTTATTCTCACTGAGAAGAGAAATTACTGTTCTTGCAGTCTTGTCTCACCTTTATCATAGTAGGATAATGCTAGATTTGTTAGTATCACTCTAATTGAAGTGATGATGGATTTTGGAACCAACTTTGTCATTCATCTTTAGCATAATATCCTATGCCTCTTTATGTCCAGTTTCTTTTTTGTATTAGAACAGATGAAAACATAAAATTTCCAGTCTAAAGGCCACCACCCTTGCTAGAGTAGCAGCATCTAATGCCATTCTATTTATAGATGGAACTTGTTAAGTTTCCTCAGCAGGGACTTAAAGCTATGACCTCGTAGGCCAGAAACAGGAGAGCTACCTACTGAGCTACAAGGGCAATCTCTCAATTCTAAAGAATACATAGAAAATTTCTAATATACTGTACTGTGAGTCATAAAGTACTTGACCAGTAAACCCTCCCTCCCCTGAGAATAAAGACCAGGCAAGCTATCTTTACTGAGTCATTGCTATTATTTGACCTACAACTACTTTTATTATAGTTCTGTGTGTGTGATTTGGCAATGTGTAATTGCTGTTTAGGCAATGCAGATGAGTTTTTCCTCTGTAATATTTCAGAGAAATCATCAGTGTGTGATAGTGTTGGGGTGTTCAGGTGACTTTTTTGAAATAAATGTTTACATGTTTGAGTGGGTATCCTTGCTGATGGTGTAGAATATCCTGAGTTTTTAAAAAATAGTGATAGTTTAATAATTTATTATTAATTTTTTATTTGCTGTTCCATGGATTTTCTTGAAAGTTTGAAGAGAAAAGTACTGCAGATGGATTTGTTTTGTTTTTCTAATATGAAATGTGAAAGCCTGTTTTCCTTTGGTCAGAGGAAGGCTACCTCAGAAAAGGTAAAGTAACAGTTCTTTGCAAAAAGATAAGTGGCTGAATGTTTTCACTTTAATTTTTCTGATGCTGCATGATTGCGTCAGAAAGGTGAGTAGTCTGTAAACTGAGTATATTAAAACATCCCTTTCAAAAAGTTGCTTTTGAGAGTGTTTTGGTTGGTTTTTTTAATGCAGAGTTTTAAGGAAAACTTTAAATTAGAGAGGTTCCTTGAAGCCCTTTTGTTTCTCAGTTGAATCATAGATGGCTATGTCTCCTAACACAGTGGAGGGCATGAGCTGCCCTGCGTTTGTAAACAGCAACAGGAGTTGGCTCTTGCTGCTCAGGGGCTCTTTGTCATTGTCCCTCATTGCTCTGGAGGTGAAGATGCAGGTGAGTCAATACCAGGTGAGCTGAGGTGATAATTTCCAAGGCCTGTGTGACTTCAGTATTAAAATAGACAAGGAGCAGTTTACATATCTGATTGCTGCATACTGAACAGTGGAGTAACTACTGCAAATGAAGACCAGAAGGAACCTGGCTTTGCGTTTCTTATTCTGGCTGTAAGTTACGTGTCTTAGGCAAACTAAACAAGGCTTCTGGGTTAGTTAAGATATGCTGTTGTAAGACTTAATTAATATATACCTCCTTTTTGCTCTGTGTCAAGCAAATTTGTCTGAGATCCTTGGGTTGTCAGTTTAGAGTTTCTTTGTCTTTGCCTATGAGAGTTTATGTTTAATAAACTGACAGAAAAACCTCTGGTTCAGTTTCCTTTCAGAATGCTATTTATTGGAGCAGCCTGATTTCTACAGCAGCCAAAATGCCACTTTTAGAAAAATTGGTGTGTGTCCCTTGTCAAGTCATGTGTTGTGCCAGACTTGTACACTGGATGGGAAGGTTTTCCACAAGCTGAAGCAGCTCCATACTCCGACACCGTTTCTCATGGTTTTGCTGCTGCTGTCTTCTGTGTTGTTGGAACTGATGGTGAAACCATGTAGTAAAAGGGGTTTTGGGTCTTAAAAATAACCATATTCTTTTTGCTGGGTTACTTTAAAAATAGGTCATTTCTGTAATCGGATTTAATATGTAATGCAGCAAACAGTCATGCTGTTCTAGCTGAGGGAGCATTAAGCTGAGATTGGTAAGATGAAAAATGTTTGTAAAAAGGCAGNCCCCCCCCTTTTTCTCTTCTAAATTTACAAGACTTAAGGATGTTTTCTTTCAAACCTTGCATATTGTCCACTGGAGTCTGAAGAAATCTGACTTTCTTATGATTGTTAGTTATGCTGAGTTGTTATTGAGAGGCAGGGTTTGGTTGCAGATGTGCCTTTGTGCTCTTGTAATGCTGAACTATTGATGTGGAAATCTGCTGACTTCTTTTGGTTAGCCTTCAGCAAAGATAGTTGGTATGTTTTCAATATACTTTCCAGACTTTCTCTTCTGTCCTGATGAAGTCCAGCTTCGCTTTGGCTGAAGATGGAGTTTGGCTTTTCTGCTTGGGTTTACAATGAGTTATGTATTAGTCAGTTATTGATGGCATCTCAGCAGAAAACTTATGCCTGTTTTCTTATGGCCTGTTTTTTTTTTTCTGTTTGGAACTTGTCACTCTTGTATTTGCTCCACTCAGCTTCTCCCAGGTATTTTTTAGTGTATTTCTAGATGAATTTTTATCCTGGTATCTTCTGCAGAAAACAGAATTAGCAATGGGCTGGATTTAAATGCTGGATATTTATCAGTAGTTGCAAGAGCTGCTTTGGAAACTGTTGCTTTAGTTTTGATGCCATGTTCTAGCCTCAACACCCTGGAGGCTCTGTGCCTGGAGACAATTAACAGGATATCAAGCCAAACATTTATTTGTTTTTGCAAAATACATCAGAAATGTTACTTTTGGTTCTTATTTTAGATTTTGCAGTTAAAGTGAAGCTTCATCTGTTGTTGATGAAGTAGCAAGAGGACTCTTCAGAACCTGAGTGTTTAACTTTAGGTATTTAATTAAATTTCTGTGTATTCAAGTAATACATGATTAATTTGTTTTCTTTTAAAGCTAATTTAAAAGACCTTCTTTACAAAATCAAACAATATCTTTTTCCTTCTCTCTACCTTCTTCATTTCCCCCCTCCATCATACAAGTTTTTCTCCCAATGTGGATGATGGCAGAAACTTCTGTACCTCCAACTCACTTTAGCTAGTTAAACTTTTAAAATAGCATAGGTTTGCATTTCAGCACTAGCCTAGATAGCTGTTACTGTGATAACAGTTCGTTGACACTTACTGCAAATTTTTATGCACCCAGCTTTGGTGATTTGATGTGAAAATTAATGTCTCAGAGCTAAATAGCAGTAGGAATGGGAAATGTTGAGTGTGTGAAAGAGTTGGAAAAGGGAGGAAATGTAGTAGTACAGGAATGTATGTGACCTGAGACGAATTGCTTCTTTTCAGAGAAAATATGGAAAGAAGCAGAGAGAATCCAAAAGTTTAAGACTTTGGGTTGGGTTCTCTGAAGTGTCAAAAAGCAGAAAAATTAATCCAGTGAACATCACCATAGAAATTGTGTGTCTGTGTGTGTGTAGTGTACAAGATAAGAAATATTGATGTCATATTTTTAAATTGTTAGGGTGGCATGGTGAAACTGCCATGCAGAGGAAAAAGTCTAATATGTTGGATTGGAGTTTAATCTGTCCAAACCGGCAAACACTAAAATGTTTTAATCATAAGCAGATGATTATTTTGTAGTTTAATTACAAGGTAGAATATAAAGGTTGTTCTGGTATTCTTACTGCATTTTTGTCTTCTCAACTTACCTTCCAGGTTTTAAAAAATGTAGCAAAATCAGTGAATACTGCTCTAGGTTATTCTGTTTTAGTTTTATTTTTATTCTGAATTATCTCTGTGTTTATTGTGTTTTTTATTTTACTTTGAAGTCCTTTGCACTTAAATGCAAGTGTAAATGAAGTATGTTCCTTCATTCTGTGCAGCGTAGCTGCTTTAATTATTTCTTTCAGTAACTCTGTGTGTATAAAGAAAACAAAACTGTTTATTGGACTGTGCAGTATTTAGAGAAAACCCACATTGTTTCTGTAATGCCACTCTTGGTCCAAACTGCATAAAGCAACAACTGAAATGCATCACTTTTAGTTGATTTTAAGACTTGAAAATACACTTCCAGAAATTTCCTTCCAAGTGTACCACAATATTCAGCTGTTGTTTGAGATGGGTATAGAAAAAACAGTCAGCAAGAAAATATTATTTTTTTTTGTCTTAAACTGATTTTAATTTGTATGTCACAGGGTCCTGTTTAAATATTGAGTGCTTTGTGCAATTGCAAAATGTTATGAGTGCAGGCAGAGCTCAAGGCAGTGGGATCCAGAACCTTACCTCAGTTTCTGGTTTTAGCAAAATAATGGATAATTTTCCCTGAGCCATAGTTCATCTTTGTAGTTAGTATGTTGAGATTTTATTTATAGAGATTGTTTAGTCATTCTGCTAAAACATATTATAAAAATTTTGATAATGAAGAGTTAAAAAGCTCTTAGTGTTTTCTTTTTATAAGCCACCTGTTGCCTTAGATGCATAAGTATATAAATTCGAACAAAGTGCTCATCACTTGTCAGCCATCAGTGGCAGCATAAAAATTACTTGTGGTGCTTGCTTTGCAAGAAGTTCTTTTGTGTTTGTGACATCAGCTTTGTTTTATACAATTAAAGTATTACACGCTAGAATAATCTAAATTGCAACCACTAAATGGTGATGTAGTTCTTTTTTCATAGAGCTGAATTTGTTTACTGGTTGTAAACAGCTATTGACTACTGTTTAACATGACATGTCCCTTTTGCCTAGAACAATCTTTGGAAGAGGTGTTTTTTTGTGTCCTGTTCCTGTCTTCCACCCCCTCCATTCCTCCTCCCTTCTCCACTATGGAGAGCTTTTCTCATCTTTTTTTAACAAGTAGATAAAAATACATATTAGGCTTCAGGTTTGTTTTATTTTTTTCAACTAGCAAATTAATAGCACATGATGATATTGCAACAGAGAAAAAAGCCTTGCAGTGAAGTGATCCGGACTGCAGGAGATGTTTTGTTCCATATGAACACGTTTTGACATGAACAGAGTAGTTTTTGTTTGCAGGGTTTAAAATAAAACCCACAAGCAAATCACGTTTTTCTGATTCTGACCCTACTGTACTAATGACTGTTCAGATAGCTACTGAACGCCTTTCTCTGTTGGAAATACCTAATCTGTGATGTTCTGTTCCTCTGGCATTGCTGTATTTTTATTTTATTTATATGTCTTCCTACTTCAAAGTGAATGGGAAGAATTTGCATGTGACTTGGCTATGATTTCTTGAAGTTGTTCTCCTTGTATGAAAACAGATATTCAGTGCTATAGAAATTCATGGAAAATCTGCTGTCCCCTTCTCAAATTACATTGTATGGATTAAATTGTGATTTATGTGGAATATTCAGCCAAGTGGGTGAAATTAGTGTAGTTTTTTGTGTGTTGGCTGAGTATGCAGTAGGCCTGTCTTGCTCCCCATAACCTTAGAGAAGGCACAACATCTCTTCCAAATTTCCGTATACTCAGGTGAGGCATAGATCCCATTTGAAGAAATGAGGCTATAACTAAGCTACCTTACAGCTGATTTTTGTGTTCAATTGCTCTGTTTTTGGAAGGAATACATGACTACTGTCTAATTCCATATTTGTGTGCAGGACTTACTGAGACCACTGAACCTGTGATGAAATCTCTGTGGCTGCGTATTAGTCCTGGAGCATTAAAGGCTCCCTTCAGCTGTCACCCCTCTCCTCCTTGGGCCTGAAGCCGTGAGACAGGAGCATATAAATTCAACTTTCCTACTCTTTCACACTGATCAGTAACTTGCCCTTCTGAGGAATAATCCAAGTTAGAGATTTAGATAGAAATAAAGTTAAAATTAGCTTACAGTCAGATATGACCACAGCACTGTTCCAACAATAGTACTGTGGGGATGGAATATGAAAAGAACATAAATGCAAGCTAAAGACTATGCAAAACAATATTAAAAAATACAGCTCTCATTTAGGCTCTTCCCATACAGTGGCTTTGATAAGAATATGATTATTTTTAAACTGAAAAGCCATTAACAACATTCACTTTATTAAGATACTTCCATTTTATTATTCCAGCATAATTCTAAGCTGCTGATGGGCTAATTATTAATTCATGCTCTCATCCTTTCACATGTTTTCCTGTTGTCATTTTTCCTAAAATGTGTATGTAGCAAGTAGGGAGAGAGAACAGAAGTGACCTTTCAAAGTACTTCCCTGTTTTTACCAAGGGTGCAGTTCTTCTATTTAGTCATACTGTGTGGTTCAAATTCCATGAATTGCAGTCAAGTTGTGCTCAGTGTGAATAAAGATGGCTTGTCTGAACCTTAACTAATCAGTATGTATTTATAGAAAACAAAAATAAACATCTTCCTGTCTTCTGTATTGATTACTTTTGCAGACTTACGTTAAGATGACTGTGCCATTTAGAGTGAATAATTTAGTGTATGAGTTAATTGATCATTTAAAAATTCACATTCTTCTTGTGAGGAGATAGATAGTTTCCTTCTAGTTGATTTGTCCCACGCAGAAATAAAATAACAACACTCATATGCTCGTTTAAATTTAATTTTTCCCCTCTCTCTATGGGTTCACGGTGAGCAGTTTTGAGTATTAATGGATGCAGTTGCACTTTTTAATAAATAGCTGGGGAGGTGTCATCGTGTCTATGGATTTTCCTTATGGAGAAGTGTTGCAGTGTCATTGTTGACTTGCTTTAATCATTGTTGGAGCTGGGAAGTGCAGTGTGAATAGGCCTAGCAGAGCAAAGGTACTGCCAGCTCAATTGGCTACTCAGCTTTTCAGTTGTCTTGTTCACTTAACCTCAGCAGAGTTTCGTTTACTAAGAGAAGATAAAACCATTCAGAATTATTTAATAATTGACTTTTAATGAAGCCTCCTATTAAAAAAAAAAAAGTGTTAGATGTTATTAAATTTTCATTTTCCACCTATATGGTTAGTGTCAAGTTGCTATGCTAAGGTATTTTGATGACCTCATTTGAGCATTGTTGTTGAATAATATGATGGACTAGACACTTCTAAAGGTCAATACCTCATAGTCCTGATTCTCTAACCAGGCACATTTTGGGTGAGAATTCAGCAGTTTTTCCTGGTCTTGCTGTAGATGGAAGTGTGCAGCTTGCTGGTGGGTGAGTTCAGGGGCCTGGCTGGGTGCAGAGGGGTGTGTGGGGCGGGCTGTGGGTGTGTGCCCGGTGGGTGTGCCTGGGTTCCCTGGGCAGGGCCATGGGCTGAGGGCTGCAGGCTCTCCCTTGCTGTGTGCCCTCCCTGTGCAGGCTGGGCAACTTCCCTGCTTTTGGCTGCCCTCGTGTTGTGAGCACGTGGGGCCACCTGTGGGAGAGGGAACATGGGATTCTCAGGCTGAGGGATGCTGGGGAGCCCTGCAGGGCTGGCAGGCACTGCCTGCTGCTGTATGGACAGCTTGGGGCACAGCACCAGCATTTCCAGCTCGTGTGGTGCAGTCATACAAGGAGCCCCTTCGTCTGGTTCCCATAAGGAACATCCAAATTCCTTCCCTGTTGGAAAGAAATGCTGCTTTTGTCAGCTACAAACATCAAGTTAAGCTTTTCTCTCATCTCTCTCTGTTTATGGTTTTTTTTTTTTTTTTTTCCAGAATGCTTCTGCACATTGTTTGCTGATTTGAGGTTTTCCCCTTCCCACTTTTGTTTTCTTGCTGTGTAACATCAGGGTGATGTTGGTTAACAGGATTTTTTACATCAGTGGTGTTATTTATTTAGAATGTTGTTAATTTACTATATTAGAGCTGTGAAAATATGAGAAACAAGAATTTGTTTACAGTCTCAGCGAACTAAAAGCTTTTTGACTGGAAAGACATTTCTGGGACCACTGCAGCTATAGGAACATGAAAAGTTAAATTTGCTGAAATTTGATAAGTTAGTACAAAGCAATTTCAAATCTCACCCATAAAATCACTGTGAAGTTACTTTTTTTTCTGTTTTAAACTTTGCCTTGGAGAACAAATAATGTTCTTTGTTTCAGAACATGTGTAATTATGTGGAAGTGCATTAATTCTGTATTATACAAGCACTGCATAGAAATACTTCTACATAACTAGGCTGAAATATTCAGCATTTTTGAGAAGGAAGAACCTTTTGAAAATCTTTGGTAAGAGGAAATACTACTTGTATTTAAATGCAGTTTAAATTTGTAAATCAGTGTTATGGGCCACCAGTTTTCATGTCTTGATGGGGTGAGCAGATGGGTAAGCTGGGCTTCGGGCTGGCACCGTGGGGGAGAAGGGCAGATGGAGCTGCAACCCAGAGAGGGCTGTGATCCCACGGAATGCAGACAGGGTCTAAGTGCCTCTCTTAGGAGGAAGGGATATTGTAATATTATCAGCAGTGTTGTATTGAAAATTGAAAACGAGTAACTGAAAGCACATTGTAAAGAAACAGATGATTTAAATGACTTGGAGAACATTTCTAATGTTAGTAATCAGCAAACCACAGAGAAATTTGCTTGTCATCAGAGTTCTGATTTTTCACCAAAATGCAGAGTCTAGTCAAGGGTAATCCATCTTCTGTTCACGTAACATGTTTTTTTCTTAGCTATACTGCCTACCAGTTTATTTAAAGAAAAAGATTTTATACATGTATGTACTATGAAATAAATGTCAGAATGAAACTTAACAGCCTTATAGCTTTTTGGAAGGTTCCTTCTTCTTCAGTAGCATCTCATAAAATTGAGAAAATTTTTATAGACACAAATTATTTGAAAAATAAGCATTCAGTTAACATTGGCTAGCTGCAGAAAACAAAATCCATGCTGTTTTCGTACCATTGCAACAGTTATGCTTTCTTCAAACTTTTGGTTTTTTTCTTGTATCAGAAAAGTCTCTTGTTGATTTGTTGTGTGTTTCTTCTAAACTTCTTGAAGTTTAAGCATGATATTTTCAAAAGAGCTGAAATAAAGTTTTCCTGCCATGTCAAAAGGAGATAGTAATGCTTTCATTCTGTGTTATGTGATACAGTTGGGTTTTTATTTTAATCCTTGGTCTAATTTAGGTTAGAACATTACATAAGAAGTACATACAGTATTCTGTATCAAGGTTGTTACAAAAAGAGAAAAATTAAACAGTGAACTGTATTTTTATAACAAACTCCTTTGGAATCATAAGATTACTTTAAAATAGGATGTAACTCTTAAAGAATTTTCTTTTCTCTCAGATTCTCCTCCTTGAACTAGCAGGGACATGAAGTCTACTAGAACAGTTCTGGCCTCTGGCTTGCTCCTGTCAGCTCTGTCCTGTGGGCAAAGGGTGAGCAGTCTGTAAGTTGAGTGAAACTGTGTGAAGGGATGGTGGTGCTTGACTTGCTGCCCTGGGGGGCATCTGTAGCAGTGGTGTTAGAGGCATTGTGTAAATGTTTGAGTATTGCTTATGCCTTTCACATGTCATTTGAGATTTGGGGAGTTTTGTCATCTTCCATGCATTGTGAAAAAGTTTAAGTGTTGTGGCTCAGGATCTTCTGAGGGTCTAGTACATTTAGGAACCCTAAAATAATTCTATATTTTTTTATAATAATGATAGCCTCTTCAGGACAGATGTGGTCCAAGACAAATGCTACATGATAGCTTTTGGGAAAAAATTGCAAGGAACCTTCCTACAATGATTGGATTCAAAAATTGCCAGAAGCATGATGGCCAGTATGATCCCTTTTTTTTTTTTTTTTTTTGAAGAGTTTCTTTGAGCGTTTTGGGATGGAGAGAATCTTCATTCTTTCTAAGAATGATTTTTAGGTTTATTTTATCAGGAAGATAAGACTAGGGTCAAACCAAACCTTGAACAAATGTTTTGTTCTAGAATTAGCAGTCAGCATTGTCTATTTCAGTGTTTTTTTAAAGTGTCTCACTGCCTGTGAGTTTGACAGTTTGTGTCTCAGCCTATTGAAGGAGTTGTACCAGTGATGTTTAAAAAGGCAGGGGTCAAGTGAAGGATAATAACATTAGTATTTATTTTTCTTTCTGAAATGTTTGAATTTAAAATACTTTTTTTATCAGAGAGAAAATGTTTTACAATACATGTTTCCTCATGCTAGAAGGCAATTTGAGGTGGTCTGTTTGATACACAGACTTCCTTTGCTGTGTGATGCAAATGTTCGTACTGACATTCATGTGTAGAGAATTTTGAGAATTTGAGTGTACCTTTATATAAACACATCTGTTGTATTTCAAAATTTAAAGAAACCCTGCAAGGATGTGCGTAGAATTGCCAGCTTATACTGACTAGGAAGCGAAGGCAATGCTGCTGAGAAAGGCAGTCTGCATCACTTGGGTGTTGGCCACATTTTTGCCTGTGCACTGCTCTGTGCCTGTATGTGAGCACAGAATTAGCTGTGGTTGTGTGCCAGACCTTATGGAAGGCCTGATCTTGATGACTGCTGACCAACCACTGCTTTGTCACTGTAATCCTTGTGTTTGCCCATCTAGTCATCATGAAACTCTGCGGAAAGATAATTCATCTGCATATGCACTGTGTTTGGAAATCTTAGAAAACATGGCAGGTGACACAAAACAACTCCTGACATTGAAAAATTCTGTTAAGTGATAAAAATGTATCGGAACAGATGAGACTATATGGAAGATGGTGAATAACGGTGTGATACAAATAATGGGGAAAAATATCAGAGTATATTTTTATATCAAAGTGTTGGTCTCCACAGAGACTACTTGCTAGAGCTGAGTGTGCACTCAGTTTTACCTCATAAGCATTTTTGGCTGTTACTCTTAATTCAGACAGATATAAAGTATGGTGTAAGAAGTAGCATGTAGAGGTAAAATATTGCCACTGTTTTAAAGTGGTAATTAAATAGCAAAGCAGAAAGTAACTGTGTAACAAGGTATGCTGCCGTGCTGGCCTTGAGAGCCAGTGCGTTCAGAAGGACACAGGCTGTCTGCCTGCCATCCCCTGCCTCCAGCCCAGGGTGCCTGTCGCCATCACAGCCTGAGTTTGCCTTTGCTCCTTATCCCTAGCTGCAGTTCAGCTGCTGTGGTGGTGCCAAAACACTTCCTATGGCCATGGAAAAAGAGAGACTATGTTATTTCTTCAACTCTGCATGAATAAGGATAACTGTTATGTGGATGGTCCCTACCCTACATGAACCATGTGGTGTGAGGGTAGTCCCTAAATGGCTTATCTAATCATGCATAACCTGCACTGACATTTTTAATTCATGAATTAAACGTAGTTTAACTTCACATTCCTGAGCTGAAGTTTTCAGTGTTTTAAACAAAAAGGTTCATAACAAACTCTTCCTCATGCTATGATATTTTATATAATCTTTGTCTTTTTCTAGCATTAAGAAAAGTGTTTCTGTAATGTTAATTAGCTAGTAACTGCTGTTTTCAGTGTGCTTTAATTACTGTATGTTGCTTGATTATATGTTATGAAATAAACTTAAGGTTATTCTAGATTGTTAAACGGTGAGCTAATATATAACAACTGTGCTTAAGATGAGGTTTTTCAGATATGGTGGTGGGAATATTGGGAAGAGGAAAAGCTGGAAGTGCAGCTCTCATTTTAGAGACATATGAAGACAACTTTTAGAATTGCCTCCTAGATTTTAAAATTAATATTTATGAGAAATATCTGGTAAAATATAATGAAATTGCTTTCAAACTTGCATCATCATAGAATAGATTGTAAAGGTGTAACTCTAAGGTGATTTGCATGTGTGTTACTAGTAGGTATCCTTTGCTGACAGTCTAATTGTACAATGCAAGATACTTCTAATTTGCTGTTACAAAAGAATTTTAAAAAATGCTCCTGTTCAAATTACATTTAGCAATAGCGACATTGCAAAATTTCATATATGTAGTTCTGTCTAGACATGTAGGTTTTGTTGCAGTGACAGTTGTACTTTTTAATTAGGAAGATGCTTAATTAAGTTGGTGGTCCTGTGCAGTTTTATTTTCAATTTCAGCTGGACTAAAAGCTGAATGGAAGGTTGTACATGGTGGTTATATTACGTTTGGTAAACAGACAAAAGAAAGTAAGATACAGATGTTACAGATGACTTAAAACATCTAATAACAAAGATATTTGATTGCCTTCCATATTGAAATAAAAAAATTGAAAATATTCTTGAGCAAAAGTTATGAGTATTGTAAAACGTATCCTGTAACTGCTTTGTCTCTTTATAAAAATATTTGCAGTAGTAACTGATCTAGCATTGGAAACCACTAAGAATTTTAATATTGTTCATATGTAATTGCTGTAATCTCTGCTCTTTGCAGGAGATGGTACTTAACATACTCAAGTTTTTTTCCCCATGGTGTTTCTTTTTCAGATTGCTAGAATAAAGTCCATGTTTATGTCAATTGATTGTACATGGAAATAAACAGTTCACATTTTAGTTGATGCATAACATTTTTATTTGCTTTATCTTAAAATCTAGCTTCATCCTCAGTTAAATTTTGTGGTTGTGTTCACATACTTCCCCTCAGGTCTTCAAGTAGTGTAGTGTAAGCAGCTGTGTAGATCATGGGCTACTTTGCAAATAATGAAAACTATAGGAAGATAAATCCTGTGTTGTGCCAGTTTATTCCCCCAAAGATTTTCATCATCATTTCTTTTGCACTAATTTTTCAAAATTACTTCACCAATATGTTAACTCTCAGTAAGCTACCACTCAATAAATCGTATATTCAAGATCTTTTAGTTTTATGGGTTATTTTAATAAGTTTTCTTTTTTAAAGAGTTTTTCTTTGAAGTAGTGTAAGTGTATGGCTCAGCAGTGCCGATACCTAGGAGAATAAGGTCAGCAAAGGGGGAGGGGATTGTTCTTTTCTCTGTAGGATAATAAAATGTGGCATTTTAAGTGCTGTAGAGAGGGTCTCGATTGTGGCCACTCTCTCAGTTAAGTAACTACTTAGGGATGCTGAATATGCACTCTTTTCATTCAAAGAAAGTAAAACAATTAAGTGTTCCTTCCTCTACAAATGTAATAAAATATGACATCTATGTTAATTTCTCTTAGTTCACTATTCTTAGTGGATACTGGGGCTTGGGTGCAGGTGGGGGCCTTCTCTTGTTCCTTTTAAGTTTGATGCATTTTACAGCAGCTGGTAAGTATCAGCATCTCACTGCCAAGGCCCTAAATGGTGATTCTTTAAATTTTTTAAAAAGTAAACTCACTGCTCATTCTGTAAAAATCTATTAGTGGCATTTTGACATATGAAAATGTGAAGTCTTCTGGATTCTTTAGTCACCAGATAACGATATTAATAATGTAGTAGTGTATAGCAGTGTATAGGTCAGATTTTAAAACACTTTAATTTAGCTTGTATTTAAGGTTGATAAATATGAATGAATCAGCCTGGGGTTTTAGGGGAAAATATTTTCAAATTTAAAGCTCTTGTGCCCCGATGGGATTATTTCAGTGGTTGACTGGAACATTTAGGAGAAGGCAAATGTTTCTTTAACTCCAAACAGAGGGAATTTAGCTGGGAATTGGGAACAGAAAAAGGAAAAAATCCTCAACTTTAAATATCCCTCTGATTATGATTATCATTAAACTGAGCTTTGCTTCAAGATTTTAGCCAGTGCTGTGTTTTCATAATTGAATGGGTATTTATTTTCTGAGTAGTAACTGATTTGTATTTCTTAGAAGATGCCTATAATGAACTGGATCTATCAATAAGTAACTCATTTGCAGCATTATTGTAGTCAATCATGAGAAGATTAATTGCAGTTTGCTTCTATCGTTTTTCTTGACAGCTGTTGAAAAAAAAAAAAAGTGGTAGATTTGGATTTATACTGACTTTCAAGGAGGAGATATTTGTTCAAAAGCAGTCAGGGAGTGCAAAGATCCATGCCAATATTCAGAATTCGTATTTCCCTTGAATGGAAGGTTGTGATAAAATGGTACATGGTGTGTTTTCATTGCCTGTTGAAAGACTTTCATGCAGTTAAAATAAGCATTTTGATGGTGGTTGAATTAAGAGTTTTTGTCAGTCTCTTCTCATCATGGATGATTAGACTAAAACGTCTGCTTGTCTTGACTTGAGATCACCACAGCTTCAGATAACATGCTTTGTGATTGAAGGTCGAAATATTTTGAATTCTAATAGGCTGCCAGATGAATTGCTTGAAATAGACTGTAAAATTTCAAGGCTTCCTTTTCCATCTGCTGTGAAAAGAACCATTGGGAATGGTTGAGCTTGATGATCATAGAATTACGGGATGGTGATTCTAAAACCCTCAAAGGGAAGTTGCTATGGAGATCTAGTTCCAAACTGTGAAATGATTCACCTCTGAAAGGCTTCAGGGTCTGAGAAGCTGAACACATCATTGTTCAGGTGGTCATTGGTTAGGAAATTGCTGGTGCCTGTGTAATCAGCACTCCTGTGGTAGTTAACGATCTAAAAAGGTTTGTTCTGAATGATGTGGGACAACAGCAATGTGCATAAGATGGCTTCTCTCAATCATAGTTTGCTCAGCCTGGTGCTTGTAAAAATATAGTGAGCTAAATGGCAGGGAGACGAACTGCTTCATTGAGGAGGTCTTTTAAAAACAAAATTCTTTTCTGTGATGGATTTGACATCTAAAGTAAAAGAAGAACAACTGTTTCAGCTTAAAAAGCTGTGGTTAGATGTTGCAAAAGTATCATATTTATATATTTATTTTGCAGGGAGCAGAACAGCGGGGCTGCATATTTTTATTTGCTTGCAGGCTAAAGGAGTAATACCGTTGGAAAGAAAGATTTCTACCCAGTCACACCTCAGGAACGTAATGAAGTGGCCTTGATGTATATTCATATTACTCCTCTTCCATCCCTCCTCCCCAATATTATGGCCTATAAGGCACTCTGCTCTGGCAGTTGTGGAAAAAACACTCCGTAAGTCCAGGATTCAGGTTAATCCAAGTGTATATTTTCTTTCTTAGTTTCTAATTTATTTGTGTGTTTTGAGGATAGGAAAAGGGAATAACTGGCCACTGTTTGCATACATGTATAAAACAATGCTAAAAATTGCCCGCAGATTCTTAGATTACTTGAAATCTCCAACATGCACACAAATATTTAATGTACTTTTCCAAGGAAGTGAGAAGTTATTTACACAGTACACAAGTAGTTAGGGACTATTCCTGTCTACCTAATTCAACACATAACATTTTCTTGACCATATGATGTTCAAGAAGTCCGAGTTACTATTCCTTGCATACTCACTATCAGCCTTTCACAATCTCTTAATGGTTGCTAGCAAAGAAGATGCCAGTGGCTACTAGATGGTGCCAGATAGTTACGGAACACAGCTGATATGTTCCACAATAGAGTTGCCATTGAAGTAAAATGTTTCTAGAAAAAAAAGTTAATGTCTGTGGGCTTGGGATTACTTTACTAAAATAATGCACAAAACAAGTTGTTTACTTCCCATGTGAAGGATTAGCCAATCTATAGCAAACAATTTATTAATTTTTTGTTGGGATTTTTTTTATCATTATAAAGGAAGAGACTTAACATCCAAAATAAAATATTACTATTGAGTTTTATGTGGTCAACTGTTATGTGAAGATTTGAACATTGAAAGGAAATGTTGCAAACCCTCTTTATCAAGTTTAGCATCTCAGATAGTATTTTGGATTCTGTTCGAAAAAGATCATTTGATATTTCTTGTAGTTGCAAGCCACTATTGTTATGTGAGGTCCTAAGGACTGTGTATATTTTAGAAAAATAAACGTGAAAAATAGTATGTGAAAAATAATAAGCTCTTAACCTAATGATGCAGCTAAAGCTAATGATATATTTTTTAAAATGATTGTTACTCGTTTTTATTACTAGAAATCCATAGGCAGTACTCTTCGAAAATTGGAATTGATTTGCGAAGGATAAATCTGGATTAATAGTATTGCTACTTTTGCATTAAATTTGTTTCACACTATGCATGTGGGTTAGAATGTCAAGAGAGAAGGCTTTATAAGGTAAATTTACTGAGAGGCATTTTGCTTTTGTTTTTAAAGCTATTTTATTAACTTAGCAACACTGCACTTCATTACAAATTTACATAGGGCATCTGCATACCTAATGGCACTGATAAAACAGTATTTGCTGATCTAAGTCTTTATCAGCTCTCATTTTTGTTAAACATCAGCTGGTCTTCCCTTAGGTATGTTTCCTCTTCCACACCTCCATTGTGCAACAAAATAGATCATCAAGGGAGAAATATTGAGATAATGGAGAGTAAGTTCTTTGTTAAAACCATCATGGAATGAGTTTACAACTCCTTATAAGTACTCCTCTTCTAAATACTCTCTTATTCTTCCTCTAAATAATGACTGCTCTGTAAACATCACTTTCTTTTCCCTCTATAATCCATTTTTATAGCATTTTTGTAAGGCACTGCAAGGAGGTTTTACAGTTTTGTAGGGCTGTTGTTTTATCATAGCAAAAATGTCATTTTAACTTTTGGAATATCTGGAATCTTCTTGGATAACTAATTTCTTATAGCTGAAAACTTCCGAGGTTTTTTTTTTTTCTTGGTATTTATGTATCTTAAGTTATTGCTTTGAATGCTTTTGAAGAGAAGTTGCTGTATTGAAACAATTTTCTACTCTTTGTTGTGGGTTTCAGGAGAGTTGTAGTTTTGCATTCTGCACTAAACTGAACTGCTCATTCTCTGTTCATTATTTTGCAAAACACCAGTAACTTTCCAGCTTGTTGAAGAATGGGGAACAGGGAGCTGAGCTCTCTCTATACAGGAGTTAGAGGGGGCTCAGCAGAGTTTGGTGGCTTGGGCTTGGTTGTAGCATTAGGAATTCAGAGTGTTTCAGTAGGAGCACAGTCATGGTAACCACTAAGTAGTGCTATTCCAGACCCACTAAAAACTTCAGAGCTCAAGTGGGTTTTTGATATTACTGCATCTTTGACATAATCAATCTGTGACCCAGCTAAATAGTCTATGAATAATTAAAATGTTTCCTATATATCTGGTCATTCAAGGCCAGGTAGAACTGCCCTGTGGGTTTCTGTTAATGGCTGCTAGTTGCTATTCATGATCTCTGTAGATAAATCATCTTAAAAATGTAGCTATTGCTAGCAATTAAATTTTGTTATGGTGACCATCAGAGATTCCAGATAAAGCTGGTACCGTAGAGCTTGACACTGAGTATTCCTGAAGAGAAGACCAGGATGCCTGACCTTCAGAAAAAAGGGGTAAAACACAGCACGGAGATGGGGTGTTTCTGGAAGTAGTATGAATGCACAGTTATACATAGAGGCATATTTCTACTTTCCAAATAGTTTCTGCTTAGGAACCGTGTTTTTGTATAGTGTAGATTCCATCAGATCTCAAATATATGAATTTCAGTCTACTTTTGAGTAGGAAAATTGTCAGGATATATGGTACACAGAGACATGTTTGTCATTATCCACTGATGTTTGTGGCCAGACCTTCCTGCGTGCTGTATGCTTTATGCAGGCAGTGCTGCTGCAGAGCACTCTCCAGGGGGGAGAATTCTGTGGAGAATCACCCTTATTCCTGTTTGCTTCTTTTTTCATGACTTAAACTCACAGAGGAAGATTTTTGGTCATTAGATCAGGAAGTAACATGAAATAGAACAGGACTGATCTCAGGGTGATAGAGCGCTTGGCTCTGAAGCAAGCATATGCATTCTTCAAGTATTTAGGCTTTTGACCAGGCTCAGTTCCTAATTTGCCCCTTCTTTCAGTTAACACAGTTGTGATTTGTAGAAATCTGAACAAAGAGACCGGTTTTTTTAAGGAAGTTTTAAAGAATTTATGTGGCATGCCAACCATCTCAAAAAGTTTTACATTGAGTGCTGCCCTTCCCAAGGTGCCTTCTGATAGTGGATCTGTGTGAATTACCCAGGTAACTTGTGGTGCAAGGAAGGAAATTAGGGAGTGTGGCCCAGTTGTGTCACAACTATTTGGTGGACAGTGCAATGATAGTATTTAAAATAAGTAATCAAGGGCAGTCAAAGCAAGCCCTTGGCAAATGGAGGGACAAAGGGCTCAAAGATTCGTTACTTCATCTGTCAAACAATGTCCTTTACCCAGTATGACCAACTTGATAGCAAATCTCAGCAGGTAGAAGGTTTTGCCTGTGGAGTGATGACTACAGCTCAGTGGTGCCAGGATGAAAGAGCAGTGGCAAGTAAACACATTTTACATCTGAAATAAATCACTCATATTTGTCAGGCACACTCAAGAGTAGGAGCTCAGGAGCAGAATTTTACAGATAAGCTCATTGGAGTGATTATCTTGGTAACAACTTTTCTCTGATGAAGCTGCTTCTATCAGGAACTGGGTTGTGGTTTCTTCTGCCGACTCTCATGTCCTGAACTGCTTTGCCTCAGTGTTTCCTGGGGAGATGATAATTTTTATCTCTGACCTTGTGCAGTACTTGCTTGACAAGTACTTTT
Source organism: Polioptila caerulea (assembly GCA_013397295.1). Taxonomy (NCBI): domain Eukaryota; kingdom Metazoa; phylum Chordata; class Aves; order Passeriformes; family Certhiidae; genus Polioptila; species Polioptila caerulea. The sequence continues at coordinate 742,588 of VYXF01008145.1, read as the reverse complement.
ATGCAAATGTAAATTCTTTGTATGCCTAAGAAGTTGATACTACAGTCATTTAGAATCCTGTATTGCTTCTGCATGCTCTCATTGTGTGTCTGCTGGTGCAGAAATAGACATGCCCTTTTTTGTGAAATACTCCCAATAGATTTGGTATTGAAAGGGCTGCCATTCAGCTGCTGGTTCAGACTTTTGGGGAGCAGTTTGCTCTCTCCTGACTGGTGTGGTATTAGGGCTCAGCAGGGTAAATGTAGCTGGGTATCTTTTATATAGGTAAGTAGTAATTAATTAAGTCCTAATACTGCACCAGTCAAGAAAGCCCAAAGCAGCTGCTTTAACCATCCTGTATTTGTGTAGCCATATGGTACACATAAACTGTAACGTTGTGTTCAGAGTCATTAATGCTGCACCTAATATTCTGAACTGGTTTTTTGTTGCCAAAAATCAGCTAAACCTGAGAATAAAAACAAGTGTTTTAAATGGAAATTAAAACCTTTTCTTATACTTTCATGATTCAGGTAAAACAAAATAATTATTGCCAGAGTGACTGCTTGCATTTAAAATAAATTTATACATATTATTTTTTAAAAATCTAGTTAACTTTAAAATATGTAAGTTTTCTTGTCATTTAGGGTTCTGTGAAGCTGATCATCAAGAGGGTTGCAAATCATTGGCGGTTTCTATTTTCAGAGTTCCACATCCCAGAGTAATTTGCTTTAATTTCACCCAATTTAACCTATACTTCACACCATCACCATTCAGCTTTAATAGCTATGTTCTATGCATAAGAAAAGCAGATAAATGTCCACAATTAGACTGCGAGTGATTACAACTAGTTAGGGCTTTATGAAGACAAAACTTAAGGGGCTGTAGCACAAAACAAAGCCACAAAAGATGTCTGAAAAAATTCTTTCTCCAGAAGTCAAGGTTTACTACAGTGTTTTATTTAATGTTTTTTGTACTTGATTTTGCTTATGTTGAAGATGTAGGCAGGTGCATCTTCTTCAACTGAAAATTACTCTGCTTAAAGAATATTAGGTTTGTGTTACAGGTGATCAATTTCACTTGAAATTAGCTTGCAAGGGAAAACATGTTAAACCTACTTTGTTTTTGGTTCTTTGTTCACTTGCTTTGTTTAGGAAGCTGTAAAATTTTGATTCTAATGGTATTATTTTGTCCTTCTAATCATAAATATGCATAGTAAAATGTACTATCATCAAAGTTTAGTACGTTCTGTAATGTTAAATATACCTGTGCCTCAGTCAGAAATAGCAGTATCTTTTACTGTTTAAATCTTTGGAATACTGATGATAGCATGTCAAGCCAGTCTAAGTATAGATATTATTTATAATTTAATTTTTTTTTTTTACACTTCTAGTCTTGTTTTTTTTGTAGCTCAAAGAAATACCCTGCTTCTAGCTCCCCACTCAAGTGACTGTATTTTAGTTGGCTTTGTTCTCTCCCCCATCCCCACCAGTAAGTGGCCAGGTAGATATTATTGCTCATTTATTTCAGGGCTTATAGCAGGGGCTGTGTGTGTCTGGTGTGTGACGTGCTCGTCTCTGCCCAGCAGCTCTTTTTGATAGCAGTCATTGAATGTATGTGGGAGAGGAAGTGCAAGTACCAATTATTCTCTAGGTCTGGTTTGTGGTGGTGTTATTAAACATTCCCTTATAGTTTATTGACAAAAAATGCTGGTCATTACCCTAAATACCAATGGGGGTTTCAGCTTGTGATGCAGTTCAGATTCTGATCAAATTGTAAATATCCCCCTTAATTACAGCATAGCATGTACCAATACACTGCTTACCTTTTGCAAATGAATGCAGGATGCATTATATAAAGAATGCAGAATGCCATTATATGAAGCTTAGTGTTAGCCAAATATTTGGTTACATTTTACTTTAAGGGTAAGGATAATTAGAGAAATGAAGTGACTGGTATATAAAAGATAAATTAATCTTGAAGATAATAATTAATTTCCATAATTGCAATTAGGAGCAGAATAAGATAAGTTTAGAAATAGTATTTTGATTTGGATTTTAGCATCTCAGTGGCAGCTTGGAGCAGCTAGAAACAATAAGGTTTAAGCTATAGGCAGCTTCTTCGTTTTTATGTCGAACTAGTTTTATATGCTATATCATAAAACTTTCAGTCCAATCAGCAACTACATTTAAATACTGCAAATTGTGGCAGCAAAACAATAATTCTGCTGATTAGCCCCTTTCCATTTCTTGTAAGTGAACTGTTTATGCTGTTGAGTACCTTTTGAAAAAAGAAAAAGCCAAAACAGCCTTGATTAGTCAAGGAGTAATTGGATGACTTGATTTTAGCAAGAGAATGAATTGGTTGATGATAGCCTGTAACTAAGTGTAGTGGTTCTGTTCAGATGAATACATAACATACAGTCATCAGATCTTGACAGGTATAACATAAGCAATGCAAAAATTTCTGGAGGCTGAGAGGTAAATTTTGTCAAAGGAATTTTGAAGCTGATTTTTGAAAGAAATGGGAAGAAATGTGCATGCCATTAGATGATACCATTTAAAAGTGACATTTGTTATGGCTGTCCTGTATACATATTTATGTGCTCTTATTTTTGCTTGTCAAGAACAAATCTAGACTGTGTGTCCTGGCTGCCATCAAGACCTTACAAATTGACAGTTCCTGCACTTCCACAAGAAAAACCACAGTAAAGTTGCATGTCTTCTCCATCCATTTGTTCTGTTTTCTGCATTTTTTTAAGCCAATAATTTGAAAGAAACTTGCAGAACCAGCTATTGCTGCGTTGCATCTTTAATGCCACTTTAAAAATTATTTTTGGCCCACCACACTTGGACCCAAACAGCACAGATAAGGTGCTCAGCTAAAGATAAACCCTTCCCCAAAACTGAAGAATATTTCAAGTTTGAGCCTAAGGGCAACAGAAGAGGGAGCTGAGTGGCAGTGATGATTTCCAAGCTCCTAATTTCAGTTTATATCATTATTTTGGGCCTGTTAGCTGGCAAAAATGAATCCTACTCCTGTATTATGCTTTACTGTTTTGCTGTCTAAATGCTTGTCTTGTTTTAGCAGTATCTGGATACTACTAAAAGGTACCACAGCAGATGTTTACATGCAGTGAGCCTGATGTTTCCAACTCTATAGTCTTTGTTCTTGTACACTAAAGGAAGTGACAGAGGTTTTTAAAGGTAGAGTGCAAATCCATCAGGATATTATGGGAGATTGTTTGAGAAAAGGCTTATATATAAAGGATACTTAAAATAAAGAACGTGGTTTCTGTCCAACTTCCTTTTGATAAACCTATGATAAAATTATAGTTTGTTAGGATACACGAGAGAGACGCCAGAGAAGTTATAATGATCTTTTTAAATAATGAAATTACTGATTAGAGTTTCCCAGTTGACCTTCCTGTTACTGCTGTGTGATTAGCTTAGCTGTTGACAAACACGTGCTTCCTTGGAGACATTCTTGAGTAAGTCTATTTTATGTATGTATTTTTTTGCCCATGTGGCAGATTGGTTCCTTTTTCCTCTTACACTGGTATGCCATAGTTTCCTGTGGTAGAAAGAGGGCAGTTTGGGAGCACAGGCAGTGTAACTCAAGGAAGCAGTCTGAAGGAAGGTGGTGTGGTTTGGGGTAATGTTTGAGAAATGCCATGGCCTTATGTTTTCAAAGCAAATGTTTTGAATACATGGGAAGTACAATGGACTTTGGTTATATTCCTTGGGGAAGGTCATTGTTTATAGGTCATACTGTCTTGAGAACAGAGTGGCATGGCTAGTTTTGGAGATGTTAATTGTAAATACACTTTTTAGTTAGTATTATTTTAAAATAAATAATTAGACCAATTTGTTATTTGTTGCAATTCCAAAATATTACAACAGCTTTTTTTGAAGATGAATTTTTTAGCACAACTTTGAAAAAAATTATTTCTTAATGAAAACTTTGGATGCTAGACCACAGAGCTCAGCTGCCTGTAGCCTGGCAGGTGTGAGTGTACTACAGAGGCTATTGTGTGAACAAGTTGGTAACCTTGTAAACATCCCTCCTGTTTACAGAAATTGAGGCCTCATTATGTCAATAAGAAAACAGACACGGTTTGTTTGAGGGTCACCAAATTTAAACACTCCTCGTTGTCAATATGGGCTTTACCTCTGAGATGTGGCCATGTTTGCAGTCTCTGCTGTTTTACAGCTATCCCATTCTAGTCCTTTGCTTTCTCACCCAGATGCCCTGTTAGTATAATTTTGGGGAACCTTTGCTCCCTCATTTTTCTACCAAGCTCTCTTGAGATCAAAATAAGACAACCAGATTTTCCTTTTCCCCGTTATTTTTCTCATAGGTTCTGTTGTAATGAAAGAGCAGTATCAGGCAAGCCAGTCTGAGGATTTCTTTGTCAATGTTTGTTTTTCACTTTTCTTCTTCAATGTCCATAAACTTACTGGTATTGGGGTTTTTTTGCCTGATACCCAAGACAGTCTTACCTGTTCCTTCAGAAAAACAAAATTCTCATTTGTTCGCTGTCATCTTGTATCTCAAGACCCTCCTCCCATTTTCCCTGCTTCTTCCAATTCAGCAGTTTTTAGTTTCATCAGGCTGCTTTTCTACATAGTGCATGATATCAGCTGCTTCTAGTGCTACTCAGGGTTCATAGCCTGTGTGCCTTGTGCATCGTGTTCGTTGTACAGCTATTGTGTTCTCTTTATCTTTAATTGGACAGTGATGGGATTCTCAGTAACCCATTTGTTGTACTTTAAAATAAAGCCTTTGGGTTTTCTGTTTTGCTGCTATGTATGCTGCAGGGAAGGTGGGACTATCATATCATCTTCCCTAACAAAAGAGAGGATTTCACACAAAGGCAGAAAGACAAAGTAATAAATAGCAATATGCTGTTAACAATCTATTTCAGGTGAAATTTGTAGATTGAGATTAAAAATTCTTATTTTCGTCAGTGAAAGTTGTAAATAATATGCACATATATGTCTTATTTATAAACCCCTTTTTTCCTACTACTTTGCGTTTTTATATAGACAGCTTTTTAAATCAAGGACTGGGTAAAATATTTTTCTGGTAGTTTAACTGCTAGTTTCTACAGCCGTACTTTTTCCAAGAGATCTCATCTCTTGCCCAAAGCCTAATTCCTAAAGTTACCACTATTTCTGGCTTGCTATGTCTGCATGCAGCTCTGCAGACAGGAATTGAATTCCCTACAGAGCTCAGTGTGATTTGTACCAGACCATCACTACAAAGCAGGCTGGAGGCTGGCATAGTGGATTGTTCAAGATAATCCCGCATGGATGTTGAGACAAAGTTAAAACTAAGGCTCTTTCATCATAGCAGTGTCACTCAGCCTTCTCCTTCCCTTCTTCTTGAGTATCCCCCTGTCATGTCTCTAGCTAGGCTGTTGGTCAGTGTGGTCTGATTTAGGTTGATGACTGAAGTTGACATTGAGAAACTCTGAACAAGAGATTCACCAGAAAAGCTGCCTTCATCGGTGCCTGTTGCCTTGAAGAATCTCTCATTTGTACCAAGATGTGGACATTGCTGCCAGTTTGGTCTTTTGTGTACAAAAAAATCTTAAAGCTGCAACTTTCTTATGGACTGTGTCTGTCTAAACAGGAATTCCTCTACATACAGAATTGGAAATTTAAAATGCATGGCTTTAATGGAATATACAAAGAGTGTTCATTCTTTCCATGAGGAGAGCCAAGCAACCCAGTGAGGAGGAAGGAAGGCTAAATTGTTGCCTCTAGTGGGAAATCATCAGCTCAGTAAGAGGGACTTTTTACCCATGCATGCAGCCAGACACAGATCTCTTGTCTTCGTGTTGCCTGCAAGAACAGCAGGATGGCTGCTGACACGGGCATGGTGCAAGGAGACTTGAAGAAAACTCTGGCAGAACACTGAAGAGTCCATGGATTAAAGCCTTTAGTGGGCTGAGAACAGAGCAAAAGTGAAGTTACAGTCAGTTTTGTAGGGGTGGAAATACACTGAATTAATTGGATTTAGATGAATGAAGAACAATTTTTTTGTGAAAAGGAATAGGAAGATGTGAAGAAATGAAGCTGTTATTGAAGAAAACGAAAAAGTATAACTAATATATAAGCTGGTTTTTGTTACTAATTCACCTTACACTTGTTTTTTCAGAGAAGCTTCATCTTTCCTTAAGACCAAAACAAGCTGTTTACTTTACTTTTTACTTTTTGTGTTCTAAATGCAAGATCTTCATAGTCATGCAGCTTTTCTCCTGGCTTCACAGTGCCAAGTTGCTTTTTAAACCCATGGACACATATGCAGAAAGATGTGAGAATACATTACTTACATGGTAATGGAGGCTTTTTTTCTTGATACAAGGAAGAAAGTTAAATGTTTAGCTGAATGACTGCTAAATATCTGTTGAGAAGGCTGAGGCAAGTAGACTTTTTTTTTAATCTGTGTGGTGACATCTTCCTACTTCTACCCTTGTAATTCAGTATTTTCCTTGTAAGTTAGAACAGAGCTGTTGAACTGTTTTGAACAGCCTGTATCTCATTCGGTCAGATGTGCAAGTAAGGATTTATAGAAGACCAGGGCTATGGTATCTCTTCCTTGATTGCCTGGCATTGGTATAGATTAGTGTGGAGTGTTTCCATTTAACAGAGCAGCCTGTTCTCCCATCATGGCCAGCATCAGATTTGGACATATTGCTGAGGTAATTTTGCTTGTACCCGATGAGTTCACTGATCAGCTTTGGAGAGAAACTGTTAATCAGAGAGGAGGGAACTTCTGGAAACCACTATTTGAAAGACTATTCATAAGTTTATGTTAAAATGATCTGATATTGGACTATGAACAACATTTTAAACCTGTGTTCTGTGTGCATTGATGTAAGAACTTTGTTGCTAAAACCTTGGTTTTCACTAGGTTAAAATAAAAAATAAGGTTTAAGATGTGCATGAGGACAAAGAACCCCCACAACTTTCTGTACATCAGTTAAGGAATTGTTTATTGTTTACCCTGTTTCCTATATTTTTCAGTACAAGAAATGTCTTGGATTTTTTTCCTCTATAAGAAATCAGTTGATTTTAATTTTGGTAATGTTCAAATAACATTCTTCTCAGGGTTGATTTCTTATGCATATCTTTAATGTTACAGGTTAGGCATGTAAATACTCTGAAAATTGATCCAGGAAGAAGTAATAAACTCTTTTTAGCTGTTAATTTTTTTATTTTTTAAACATGTATTGATTTTTTTGGGGGTAGCACAATTGTTTTTTTAAGTGATGCTGCTTATCTGATAATTTCAATCCTAGTTGAATTATGTTGCCAGATTGTCATCAGAAGGGCATGAAGTCAGCACACATGCGTCAGTAATATCTGGTTGTTTTAACCTTATGTTTCCAGTTGGCAATTTGAAATTATGGCTTCAACTGCACTTTAAATATGTGATAATAGCATGTGTTTCTAATAAGGGCCAGCACCATTTTGTTCAGATACTGTGAATGGTTGTCACTCATATATGACAAATGCACCTTCATCTGCTTCTTTGATGGCCCCCTAAAAACCATACCCTCAAATCAGGCCGATGAAATTAGCTGCTGTGTAAATTGTGTGTCTGAGTGGTTCATTATCTAATCACCGTCAGAACCACAGTGATAAAGTAGATTGAAACAGGGACGAGGTCTGCCAGATGATTTCAGGCCTTTTTTTCTAAGCCCTGTTTCCCTTGGAAACACTAAGAGTCGTTCAGAACTTCAGAATTCTTTGTCTAGAACTTCTTCATTTCTTAATGCGTAAAATTGGGCAGCCAGTGAGGTCTGCCAAGGTGATTTGTAAGGTTTTCTCTCCATGATTCTTGTAATCATCACTGTGTTTATTAAAATATTCTGCAATGTTTAGTTTAGCTACTGTGTTTGAAACTTCTAGGTTAGATATTGTTAAGCACACCAGCTATTTTCAGGGAACTATTCTAGCCTATTCCTTTGTAGGAGAAACTCTTAAATGCTTTAAGTCCTGTCCTGAAATGACAAAGTGCTACGCTTTGTATATACAGAGAGGGAGCTTTGGATTCTGGAGGTGATATGTAAATTAACATACTAAACCAGTATGATATCAAACATTGCACAGGACACTTGTACATGGGCAGGATGACCATGTGGCTTTACAATCTCAAACTTTTTTGACTCGTTTTTGTATGTTCTAAATATATATTTCTTGTCTTTTTAGCTTAATAGGTGTTCTTTTGTTTTAGGAGCATTCGAAGATGATGATATCACTCATGTTGAAGGAAGTGTCGATCCTGTTCGTGACATTGAAATAATACACGAAGAACTTAGACTTAAGGATGAGGAGCTGATCATGCAGAGCATAGATAAGCTTGAAAAAGTCGCTGTAAGAGGAGGAGACAAGAAATTAAAACCTGAATATGTAAGTATATGACCTATAAAAATAAATCATTAAATCCTCTCAGCATTAAATTGAAATGTTTGTATTGTTGGATTTTCTTATTGATCCCAATGTGTACACTGCTACTATTTTTATATGTATTTTAAAGTAATTATTATTATGAGTTGAAAAAATACTGCAATGCCTGGCTGTACTGTCAGTGTAAGATTTCACAGACGTAGCTAATTGTAACTTTTGAAATTTAACTGTTCTTTTCTTGCTGACACAGCTTTGTATAAAAATTGCCAATCCTTTGTCAAACCTACATCAATGTCTAGTTGTAATTCAAAGTTACTTCTGACTTATTCCTGCTGTTAAGTTCTACTGTGATGTTGATATTAGTATTCCTGTAGCCAGCAAGTGAATGTATTTTTTGGTGTGATTGCACTTTGTGTCTTTTAGCACATATGAAATAAAGACTGCTAGTTCAAATTAATTTTAGAATGTTATTGTGGAAAGCTGCTTAAATGATCTCTATTATCACAGGGTAGTAGTGGTATTTCTTTGTAAATTAGTAATGTATAATAATTATCAATTTCAAAGTGTATTTTTTGCAAATTGTTATTTTACTGACGCTTGTTTTTTGAGTCCCCTACACTTTGCCAGTAGTCTAGTTATTAATTTTCCTTTGTCATTAATATTCTTTAAATATTTCAGGTGGTATATAAAATGCATTCTGTAATTATTAGAGCAGTTTATCAGTGTGGAAATAGGTTACTTATGTCTAGCAAGAAAGTATTTTAAAATACTGTTTTCTCAGATGGATTTTTTGATAGCAAGTGGTAAGGAAAACGTTGTATTGGTGCTGCTAGGTTAGTTTATCAGTATTGAAGTGCAGTGACATTTGTTTGCCCTGCCTAGTGTTTGGAAATGGATAGGAGCTGAAAGTGAGCATCCCTCTCCAAAATATTCAGCTCCATGTTGCAGTATTAAAAAGCACTTCTTTGGTAGCTTCTGTTGGGGAAGAACTAGTCTTCATCTGGTGTGAAAAGTATTTTATTTCTTGATTCGTGTAGGCCACAAAAAAATAGCTATTGTTGGATGGTTTAAAGGCTTTCATGTAAGCAAGCCCAGAGAGAGAGTACCTTCATTTAAGAACCTTCATTTAAGGTCTTATCTGTCATGTGAACCCAGCCCTGGGTACATGTGGGCAGTGATTTTTATCTTTTACAAAAGGTTTCACATGCTTAGAGGAACAGTGCAGTTTATGCCTACAGTTTCAAACAGCATCCACACAGTATTTCACCTTTTAATTCATGTTAAAGAAAGAGGCAAGCAAAAATCCTGTCCATAGTGAATTCAAAGTTCATCCTAAAGCTAAATTTTACATTGGTATGACATGATGAAAATGAGGAGTGCTGTGATGCTGTTCTGCCCCAGCCTCGAGCCCTTCTCACTTACTTTGTTGTGTGGCTGTCTTTGGAAACAGCTTTCTTTGCTCAGCTCCTTGTGATGGAACGTTCCTATCTTGTTTTTGAGTGTGCCTCTCTGGATGCTTTGAGGATTTTATAACACAATCTGTGTTCTTCCTGTGCGAAGGAAGACGTTGGCACTTTTGTGATTACAAAGTATCATAACTGAAGTGTCTTTTAAGTAGAATTTGTAATAGTGATCGTGTGACTTAATGGGTGGTAGGTACAGACAGTTATGATTGTGTGACAAGAGTTGTTCTTAGTCATTTTTTAACCACAGGAAGGTGGTATGTGTTTGAAAACAGAAAACGTCAAATAGTCTCAAATTGAGGGAGATTCTAAATAAAAACCTTAAATCTAGAAATGCAGTTTAAATTAATTAAAGAAAAATTTCAAATCTTTATTAATAATCTGTCTTTACCCAGCTTCAGTTTCTCATCCATTTCTTTGCCTCTTCCTTCAGTCTCCTTACTATTGCTTCGTCTGTAGTTCACCTGTCAAAATGACTTTGTCACGTTGTATTTGTAACATACACTTCCTGTCATTTGTTGTGTTTTTTTAATCCTGTTTTTATGAACACATGCACAAAAAACATCAGGTTCTTGAAGTCGTGTTGCTCTGCCAGTTCTGTTCCCAATAATAGCTGTTACACATGACCAGTCTCAGCTGAGTTTGTCAACAACAATAGAGGTTTCGAAGGCGTGAAATTCCTTTGTTTTGTGGGAAGGGGTGGCTGAACAGAGTGGGGAGGCACAAATTAATTCTTCTCTTGAGACAAAGGCTGCACATAGGAACTGTAGTCACTAGGGAATCTCTTCAAGGAAATATTGTGGGGCTTAATGCCTATGAATCTTGCTGATCTTGGACCTTCTTGCCTGTCTTCTCTGTGGCTCGTATGCTTGAATTATAGTGTATATATACATTGTAAAATGGACTTTTTTAATGGTGAAGGCCTGTGAAAGCTTCTCCTGGTAGATCAATCCTTAGGTCCAGTTATGCAGCTTCTAGAAACAGGTTTGTGTAGGTGTAAGACTATAACAGCAGCTCTTGGACATTTCCAGCCACTACTGGGCTTCAGATGTTCATCTGCCGGGTTGAGAGGCACTCCTGCACAGTTTGCCTTGGCTCTTTTCCTTTCATGTTTTGTGTTGCAGAGAAGGCCTGTGGTTGGATTCTATATAATATACCATAGTACTGTATAGCAGGACTGACTATGCAGTAAATGACTTGCAGATCTAGGAGAGAAACCATGTGGGATTGGTGAAAAAAGCAGTTAAAGATTATGCTTGTTCCTAAAGTGGCAGCCAAATGTTAGGAGTATATTTTGCCTGTTTGATCAGTCTGCACTTCCTATACCCATTGCATTCTGTGTTTAGCTTGTATGTCATAGAGAGAATTCCCTGTCCTGCACAGTTAGTAATGTTTGCATGCAGCTTGCAGCTACTGTTCAAGACTTGCTCTTTCCAGGGCAAAAAAAAAATCATAAAGAGACAGTATGGCCTGAAACTAATACTTCTTTCCAAACAGGTTGTCTTCAAAAAAAGAGAGGATGGGACAGGACTGGAGAGAACTTCTCAGGATTTGTCTTTTTAAATTATTTGCCAGTAGAATACACAGCCATTGCTGATGTTCTGTTCTTAGCAATATTCTTCTTCTGTAGCAGAGATGTGGAACAAACAGCTCTTGTCTGTGCACCAAGTGTTCCCCATGATTTTTCCTTTCAGGAAAACCAGGAGGTTATGAAGGAAAATACTTGGTATTCATAAATTGTTTTGGTTTTGTTTTTAAGCATGATATTAAAATATTAGTGTCTCTCTTTTTTACTGTTTTCTCTCCTCCATTCCTCTTGGAACAATTCATGGTGAAGATACTTGAGAATCTCAAACTGGTTGAGAGTTATAGAAGTCATTTGTCTTGTTTTAGAAATATGAATTGTCTGCTTTAGAAGATTCACTTTATCAATAAGTCACCACAATTGTAACTTGGTAGTCTGAAATCTCCTAAAGGTTTAGGAAGAGAAGAATAAAAAATTGACAGTGTGTATCAGTTGACAGTACTTAAATCTGAGATTTCTACTCCATTGCCTGTCTTCTGGCATGGTGTTATAACTTGTTAATTATCATTTTCCCTCTGTCTAAGCCCACATTGCCTACAGGTGGTAAATTCACCTTTGTGCAGTGACCTGGCTTGGCAGTTGAATGGTGTTAACTGTTTGTCCTGTCTCTCAGAGAATTGATTTCTCAATCCCCTGTCAGCAGAAATAAAATAGCTGGCTGTTGTTAAGGGGCTATCAAGGAAATAATTTTCAAGTTCTACTTAAAAATCAATGGCACAATATCGTCTTAAGGTCGTCAACATGTAAAGTTTGACATAAGCCTGGAATAAACTCGTCTGTTTTGCAAGTATTCCCACTGCCATCTCAGAAATGACTGTCTGCTATTACTAAGGGTACTTAGTAATAGTCTTTCAGACTTCAGATACCTTTAAATATTATTTTGGCTATAACCTTCTAAAGAGATATTATAGAATAAAAACACTTCTGTTACTTGCATGTATTGAAACAGTGCAAATATAAATCTAGAAAGCAATCACAATACTTTTGGTTTTATATTTTAAATCTGTCTGGTGCTGGTATATGCAGAGACATGAGACAGATATTGAGTTAAACTTTATTATTAGCTTATTATTCATCTGTCATTTTGGATAGCAGAGGATTTCAAAGTAAAATTCAAATAAGTATGACTTTATAAATCAGAATGTACAAATGATAAAATTAATTAAAAAAACATATTTTAATTGGTGGGATTTTTCAGTTCTGGAGACAAGTCTTTAAGTTAATACCATCTAATACAGTTAAGTGAACATTATTGCAGAATTCTCTTCCAATGTCCTTCTAGCCTGATTCAGTTGTAGTCCTTAGAAGTTGATAGCTCTGCAACAGATAGCTATTCCTTCAGCCCTTTGTTGATGCCCAAAATCTTGAATTCCAGCACACAAGAATTCTTATATTGAGGTATACCTATCTGATACAAGGGTATTGTTTATCATTGAGTTGATGCAGATTATTGATGTTGGTGATATGAAGACACAATCTTTAGGTCAGAATCAATGTGCACAGTGTTTGAACTTCCAATTTTCAATTGAAATGTGGCTTCCACAGTAGGTCAGGATCAGAGTTCACTGGATTTGAACTTCCAGTGCTCTGTTGAATGGGATGCTTTCACAAGTCTCTGTTGTAAAGTCTGTCATTTAAAAAATAAGATTAGTTTATCAAATCAAGCATGTTTTTTAACAGGAAAAGCAATTGCAGTTATGAAAAGAGCCATTAGAGGCTCCTTTTTAGTATAATGGTACCAGAACCATCTAGTGCATATTCAACTTAAGAGATAGGCACCAAGCTTTGTTTTGTTACAGTGACCTAATAATGAATACTTACACTCTGCCTATGGTCATTGTATTTGTCAGCATATATGTACTATGAAGAGTAAAGCAAAATCTTCCTAATGGTAGTTTAATCCCTTCCATTCTCCTTCTTTACATTTAATGTCTTGGTCCTGTCCTGAGAATATAGTAACTGTTTGAAAGCTGTTCTTTTGTTCATCATTTGTTGTTAAAATCACCAGTGTGGTATGGGAGATACTTCATATACAGCAAAGAGCTGGTAGATTCAGTTTCTTCTCATTACCAATATATACTGGATGAAAATCTTTCCTTCCTGCAATATTCTGATGAATGGGATGGTGCCAAGCAGAATTTGCTGACCTCTTGCTGCAAGCGCTCGCCAGAGTTCTCACGGATGGATGAACTCTTATTTCCTCTAACTGATGATGTCAGTTGGGAATGTTCACCTTTCTTTTGTTCCAGTTGAAGATAAATACAGTGATGAATTGTATAAATCTTTTTTGCCAGTTTCTTTGGTCTCCTTGTGTGAGGAGAGTTTGAGAGGCCAGTTTGTTCCACAGGATTGGGAAAGAAAGGAGCAGCATACACATACACTGTTGACATACTCTCTGCTGATGGCTTTTACAATTGCTAACTGAAATCATAGGGAATCGAGAAAATATTTATATTCTTAATGCATATAATTATGCCTAAAATCTTGAGTGGACCATTTACTGTGCTTAATGTGGTATTTAGAGGAAATTAAAGTTCATTCTGGAGAACATTTTGAATGTAGCATGGCAGATGTTTGTGAATTGATTGGTAGTAAAGCCTGACTTAAAAGTACATAATGTGTAAACACACGTTTGGATTTTTTTGGTATTATCAGTGGGCAAAGAGAAGTCAGTGCTTAAATACTTTGTATCAAAGCTGATCTTTCCTGTGTAGATTTGACAAGTAGCTTAAAGTAATTAATTTTGTAAATCATGCCTCTCTGTATATGTCTAGATCCAACTAATTTTAAACTGTATGTGCATATGCCGAAATAACACTACATAAAAACAGCTGTGTTCTGAAAAAGACACCTTTTTCATTTGGCTTAATTCACCCAAATCTAAAACAAATGCATTCGCACATGGATTTATTTGGAAATTTTTGTGGATTGGCTAATACAATATGAAAAGTTTAGTGAAACTCTGTGAAAGATATTTCATTTTACTTTTCAGTGCAATTTCCCTGTTGTGAATTTCTGGACTACTGGAAATAATCACTAGATAGACAGCTTTCTGTAATCTTGCTTGCTTTTTTTCTTTGAGAAGCGACAAGTGGCTGAGTTGTTTCATGTGTAATGCTGTAGAGCCCACAAGGATGACCCATACAGGAGAATTTGGGGATGATTGACATGAATTATATTGCTTGGAATGCGTGTAGGATGTTTTGGGTGGAAGTGCTTGTTGTGGTTCATAAACATTATTGGCATCTAGTTCTAAGTAAATCTTATATCGTGTACAGCTTGTACTGGGTCCATGAGAAGGTATTTAGTAGAAGAAAGGATAATACACTTGTCCTAAATCCATTACTTGTCCCATTGTATTTTTATTAAAGTCAGTGAGCAAGGGAATTGTAAGAGATTAGACTTTGTTTTGTACCACAGAGGAGCTCATTGTAACTCCACTTGATGCAGTACCTGGCTCGTTCTCTTTCCTGCACCCAGCTGCTACAGCTTATTTAAACACTTAGCACAATTAAAAAACATGATCTAGCCTTTTCTTTGAACTGCAAAATTTGTCTTAATTGTCCTTTAAAATACCATTGTTTTTAAACAGTGTTTTTAGAATAACTTGTAACTATGTCACTTTAGCCTCAATCTTCTAAATCGATAGCAAACCTCCAGGAAGAGCAGAGAGCTGGGGCTATGCTCAAGAGAAGGGAAAAGTTTCCCAAGGGAAGCCGTGAATAGGAGGACTGTGGGCTCAGTGCACTCCTTACACCTTGTGTTAACAAGGAAAATTGTGTGTACTCAATTAATTGCTCTGGGTGCAGCACAGTTAAACTAGCTATGAGTACCTCAGATAGCCCTGTTCTCTATCTGCATCTGGAAAACAGTTTTGAAATTTTGAAGGCCAAATGGAATAATTATTATCCAGTTTGATCCCTCGCATATCCCATCTTAATTGTTACAGCTGTGGTTAAAATGGAGTGTATCTCTTACAGGAAAAAATAACCTTTACTGAAATATTTTCTGGCTAGAGTTAAATTACTTTAACTTGTATAAGCTATGCCAGTAATTAATTACCTTTACTGTTTAGAAATAAGACACAGCTTTAGTCTGTATTTGTCAAGCTTTAGCAGACATTTGATTTCTCTATGCTAGTGTGGAAAACCCTACATATGATGCAATAAGAATAAAAGCATAGAATTCAAGAACACCCAAGTCTTCATGCATAAGCATGTTCTCAAAACCTCTGTTTTTGCTCCAGTTTTTCATTATTTCAGCAGAGATAAGTGTAGAATTATTCCTGTTGGACATTAGGCTATTTACATACTCCAGGATTGCATTAGTCTTCTCTTTACAGTTCATTTGCTTGTGACCCTCCAGGCTTCTGAGTCGCTCTGGCAAGAGGGAAGTCCTCTGTTGGTGAATACTGTATCCACCCTCCCTTTGTCCCCTGCCCAGCAGTGTATGAACCTCAGTGTTTGTACTGAAAAGCATCATTTGCTTTCACTAAAGCTGTGGGGCAGTTCTGGTCCCCTGGTCCCTGCCTAGGTTCCTGTTGTCAGTAGGTTGCTGTTCTCAGAATGTGTATGTCATTAACATGGCCCTTTTTTGGCTGTTGAAAGATGGTAACCAGTGAAAGGCCAAGAGTTTGTTTGGAGTGCCCTCAGAAACACATAAATTGGGGGTTTTGTTTACAGTTGTATTCTGAGACCTACTGGGTAGATGGTGTCAACTCCATTTAGGATATGCAGTTATTTATTAAAGAAATCCCTTCTGCCACGGAGCCAGATTCTTTAGGGAGGTCAGTATATATTATTTATACACTGCCACCTTCATTACTGGTATGTAATGGTGTTGGACTTCAGAATGAAATGGGAGGAGCTAACTAAGAGCTACAGATAATGTTCTGAGTACTCCTTGTAGCTTTCCAAGCAGCAGAGTAGCGTAAATAATAGAATTTTAGACAATTGAAAGATTTTAATAAAAAGTATTTAAATGCTTTTGAAGCTTTTACAGGGAGATGGTAAGATTTTACATCTTGGAAGTTCTGAAGGGACTGAATAAGGTGCACACTCCATACTCCCCTTGGTGTGGGGAAAAACCCTACTGTACTCACAGTTACTCTGTAGTAGTGGAGGCTTTTGCACTGCCTGCAGGATCACAGGGAATTCGCTTGCACTTTGAAGTGTGAAGTGATAATCCTCACAACTGCTTATTTCTTTATTAAATTTGCGGAAGTTAATTACATGCCCTGGTAATTTACAACAAAAAAATCACAATTCTCTGGTGCCAAGTAGGCAAGTGAGTTTTCCAAGCTTCAGTTTAGTCCCTCATGCTGTAAGAAGAATTTGGCATTGGCACACATTATTACTATCATTCATCCAGAAAGTCTATTAATGTATGCACATTTTTCTACACAGTAGTGTCTCATGAGTAGGTCTTGGTAAATCTGCTATATGCAATTTACATGTATTGCATTATTTTATACTGCTGGACTTACTGTTAATGTCCTGCTTAGTATTTGTGGGTTGACTACTTTGTGGTCTTTGGAAGATGAGAGCAGGATGTAATTTAAATCACTGTATTTCATGTGGCTAAATATACTGAGTATTTGTATGTGCTAAATATATTGCCATGCATATAGTCAGAAATTAACTGATTTTTAAAACAGTGATATTTGATATTCATTAGGTTTGCTGTATTTTATATGCCTTGACAACTGTAAGCAAATTGGAATTTGGACAGATTTTTGGTGGCTTGCTGGATGGCTCTTGTTACAATGTTGCTAGCTGGAAAACAAGAGTACTCCTCTCATCAAAGAAGGCAAAGTGGATCATTCTGCTGGTGACAGATTGACCTCAGAGGATACAATTGGGGAGGCCAGATCTAATAAAACAAAGCAGATCATGGCTCTGTATTCTGTTATTAAGCATCTCCAATTTAACTTGAGTAATGATAAAATGTGTTTAAGTGACTGATACAGTGATAGAGAAGATAAAAAGATGAGGTTATACTCTTTCACCAGTTCTAAATAGAAGCAAATAATGAAAAATGGTGCTACATGAGAAATAACCCTAAAATGCACTCTTTACATGTTTGTTTAGAGTATTGTGGCAGCTGAGTTAAAAAGAAATACGTGGAAACATGTGCCTTTCTTCATATTGTTGTTTGTGTCTAGCAATTTCTTGTTAAGGAGTTAAGTCCCATTTCAGTGAACCACCACTGATGCAGTGGAATCTACGTTCTACTGACCCGTTTTTAAGATTCTGGACTGTCTAACTTACATTCTGCATGGTGTGACTGCTGCCCATATAGTCCATCAGAGAGCATCTCTGTGTCTCGGCTTCATCAGCTTCACACAAAAATGCTGTATTTGCCTACAAGTTTCTTTTGCCTACAAGTTTTTCTTTTATCTAAAGGAAGTTTTCCAATACTTTGCCAGCATCCCTATGAAACCAAAATAAAATTGCAAGTAGGTGGTTGTTAGTTGTCTGCAGCATACTCAGCTGTAGATCTGCCTTACCTGTGGAAATTGTCCATGTAATCACCCCTTTAGAACAGTTGCAAACAGCATTAAGTCAGGTGCGTTAATGGGAGCTTAGTTAAATCAGGTCAGAGCCAAAAGGGATTTAGACTGTGTGTCACTGTAGTAGCAAATGAACGTGGAAGAGAGGTTTTGATTGGCAGCTCTGTGCTTAGATAGGCTTTAGAAAGGCCAAACTTTATGTGCTGATGCTTGAAATTTTCTGGAGGTTGCGTGTTATGTCGCTCCCCTTACACAGTGTGATTTCAAAACATTTCAATTCTGCTTAAGCAGAAACTTAAAAGTTTGGCTATGGTGACTTCTATATTGTGGGGTTTTTTCTGTCAATTTTTTATTTACTCCAATTTATATGTAGCAATGCGTTGCTGTTGTGGGGGAAACTGTAATGCTGAAAACCACGTGTAGGTGCCTACAGAGGTAGTTCAAAACTCAAAATAGTGTGTAACCAGAATTCCTTCACTGCTGAACAGGAATCTTGGTGATTGTGTTGATTTTTATATATATCTATTTAAAGAGAATCTGAGGATAAAGATCTTAAGTGAAAAGGTAGAATTGCTTCCCTTATCTTGTTTATACTGATTAATTAAAAAATAAAAAGCACATAGGGTTAAAGATAAGATGGTACCACTGTTTTCTTCTTTATGTGTAATCTTGTTGCATGTCTCTACATAAGCTGTTCTGGCCACTCATCATAGTAACCAGCTGGGCCATTTCACCTGCTGGAGCCATTAAAGAGGACTCTCTCCCCCTAGATTAATCCCCTCCGACATTAGTTTTTTGCTCTGACAACTGGAGCAGGCATTCAGAATTTGCAGGTGGCCAGTGTGACGCACATAATTGCCTACAATTTTAGGCAATGAATAAAAATGGTCTACATTACTTGTCAAAGGTTGTATATGCAGTGCCAAGTGAGATCTATGGGAAGCCTTTTAGGGTTTAAAGAACAGTTAATAGCAAAGCTGCACAGTGCTTTTTTAATCATAATGCATTTGTAATATAGCACTTTGATCTTCTCCTTGTAGGAAATGGTGTTATATTAGCCACTTTTAAACATTTATGAGTGAAATTCAGTTATAGGAGAGTAAAAGTGATTATTCTTAGGCAGAACATGTTAGATTTCATTAAAAGTTTTAGCTTGCCCCTTCCTTGTTAAAATCTGTGGGGAGTCCTGTTCCTGGAGGGTTTCAAATCAGGATCTGAAGATTTAGAAGAGCTTTTTCTTTTTTTTTCCCCTCCACTAAAGCTACTGCAAGACTAGAAAAGACGGTAGTAAATACTGATGTTATTTGTGGTTGTTTATAAATGTACTTCAACTGCATAGCATTAAGTGCAAAAAACGTTGTGTGCTCAACAGTTCAGGGAATGTTTCCTTGTATTTTAAAGATCTCAATGCTCAGTTGCATCAATTACAACTTTAAAAAATGCATTATTTAAAGCATGATCATAAATTATCTACAACAAAAAATAGGCGACTCTAAAATGTACTACTCCTAGAAGAGCAGAGTTTGACCTTTCAGACCCAAGAGCCTTTTATTAACACCTGCCTGTAAGGAAAACCGTGCCACACGCAGCTTTCGGATTCACGACCACAAAACTGATGAGGAAAGGCTTGAAGGGTTCAGTTTGTGTCACTTGCTGTTTGCCGTTTCCATTTCACAGATGATTAATCTTTCTGTGAAGAAAGGCCAGAGAAACAAAGCACATTGGGCTCTTCCTGCAGTTACTCCTTCTGAATGCACACTAGCTTGCTAACTAAAAGGCCTTTAGATTTCCTGCCGAGAGAGATGTTCTGAAAGTGAATGCAGCTGGTTGGAGGTCACCAGTGCAAGGCTCTTGCCATTGTGTAATGGAGGCTTTGGCAGGTTTCATTTGGGGGGGGAGGGAGAAGGTGTTGGCGAAAAATTAATGCGGAATAAAAAGGGCTTTGGCCGTTTGAATTAATTTCTTGAGGGTGGATCATCAATAATAGGCTCCATTTCTTTTGCTCACAATCTAAAAAAAAAAAAAAAAAAAATATTTTCCTG
>VYXF01008145.1:684752-722574 GCA_013397295.1 Polioptila caerulea | reverse complement strand
TATTTGCTGTGTTTTGTCCCACCCATTCCCTTTTCTTAATGGCATGTTTATATTGTACGTGGTCTCTCCTGCTGGATGCTGAAATGTTGCGTCTTACTGAGTTCGAAAAGCAATCTAAAATGTACTGATTTTTACATATGTTTTATGAGCTCTGCTGATATTCTTGGTGACAAGAGATGGTACTTGTCTTATGTATTTAACTTTCTAATTGTGGGATTTGGATGGCTTTAATAATCCCTATTGCTCTTTAGTGACTTTTAAAGCAGAAATTTCTGTTTTTCTGGGAGAGTAAAAATTTGTTTCTAAAAGATATTGTCTAATTTTTAGTTTGTATGTATGTTTTGAATCTTAATGGATACATGCCTTGTTTATGGAAGAGAATAGTCTTGATATCCAGCTGAGTTTTTGACTTTGGTTTTTTTTTTTTGATCTTGCGTAGGACGTAATGTGCAAAATCAAGACATGGGTAATAGATGAAAAGAAAGCTGTCCGCTTCTATCATGATTGGAATGACAAAGAGGTAGGCTATAAATATTACTCCATGAATTGACTTCTAATTTTGCTACCTGTTACTGGTTCTTTTTAAAGTTTTTTGGTTTTTTTTATTCCATGTTCATAGTGTATTGAATGTTGAATTTATTAGCTAAATCTATGCTTATCTGTGATTTATGTATTACAATTGAATTCTGTAGCCTTCTCAGACATGCCATGAGGAAAATGATCATAAAATTAATTTATTGATATAAACTGTTTTTAAAATTCTCCCCCTTTATTCTCACTTTCAGATTGATGTTTTGAACAAACATTTGTTTTTTACTTCAAAACCGATGATCTACTTGGTTAATCTCTCTGAAAAGGACTATATTAGAAAGAAAAACAAGTGGTAAGTGTGTACAGGTTAAATGTCTAAATTTATATTTCTGTTTCACATTTTTCAATGGTCAGTAGTTCTTTACACATTTAGATCACTAAGGATAGTAATTAAAATAGCTGTA
Organism: Polioptila caerulea; assembly: GCA_013397295.1. Taxonomy (NCBI): domain Eukaryota; kingdom Metazoa; phylum Chordata; class Aves; order Passeriformes; family Certhiidae; genus Polioptila; species Polioptila caerulea. Next base: position 721,579 of record VYXF01008145.1, on the reverse strand, counting down.
TGAACTAATCTTGCATTTCTGTTACTTGTTATGCTCCCATTGACATGCTGCTTGAGTTCAATGCATATGGTGAAATCTTGACTGAAACTCCAAAAAAGAATATACTTTCCATCCTTATGTTTTAACATGAATCCATTAACTTTGAAGAAAATAGACTTGATTTAGGACTACTAAGTTAAATAAGCATATGGCTTTATCATGTTCTATAATGCTGGTTGTCTGAACAACATCTTTTTCATTCCAAAGGAATGAATTGAATGCCAGAAGACTAAAGCTATGTGAGTTGCACAGAAGTCTTTCAAACAAAATTGCACATTTTAACATTACTCTTCTGTGTGCAGTTGGGTGCCTGGCTTTCTTGCTTCTTGTGTATTGCTTGTGGTTTACAGGCCTCTTTTGATGGGCTTTAGTGCCATGAGCTGCTCAGGTTTTAGTCAGGTATTTCTGACATCAGTTTTGTGACTCGGGTATGTGATGGTTACCAAATCAATCTTTCAGACATTCAGTGAACAGGATGAAGATCCAGTCCTAGTATGGTGGACATATGGTGGGAATCCACTGTAGAGAAGTGCAGCATTTAGCATGTCATTGATGGCATAAATATTGCTCTGTGGAAGAGGGAACAGATTGGGTACTTCGTATATGATGGAGGAAAGTCTATAACAGAGCGTTTAGTTTTAAAAAACACAAGCAAACAGCAAATCTTCTCTTACAATTCAGAACTTTAAACATTGAATTGTGGGATACTTTGAAGATGTATAAATGTATGTTTGTGAACAGATATATGCATGTAACTCATCCAAACAAATCAAAAGTATCTAAAGCGGAATATCTGAATTCTCCTAAAGTACACCCTCTGTTTCTCCCTGTACTTCATTAAGTACTTAGATGCACATGGTTTCAATTTTCCATTAAAAATTCTCATTTCCATATGATATCAAAGAGTGAGAAGGCTTTAAACTGAAAAATAAACATTCATAGACTGGAAGCCAAAACAATAATTAATGTCAGATGGTTAACTCCAATAAATCATTAGAATAAATTCTGTGAAATTACTGCAACTAAAACTGTCCTTTTGATACTCCAAGACATTTTGTGTTGGTACTAAAGAACAAAATTTAATGTATTTTTACAGCAAACCCTCTCAGTCCCAAACACAGACTTCAGAATAGACTTGACATGCAATTTAATAATATAAGCTCTTCATATTTGGCCAAATTTTAGAATTTTAAGTTAAATTTTTCTTCTAAATATTTTTTGAGTATGACAGTATAAATATAAGAAGTGATTCTACACAAGGAAGCTTTTAAAATCACAGTAGTCGTATTTGCTCTGGTATTGTGATACTTTTTTCAAGGTAAAAATGCTGTGGTTTCCTAAGGTTTGCTGTAACAGTACAGATGTGGAAGTTTATGTGAAAATGGATGAGTCGGTTTCCCTGTCCAAAAAAGGATCCTTACACCTGTGTTTGGATGATTACAGGTAGAGCTCAGTGGCTCTAATTGTACAGTAAATACCATTTCCCAGACCCTAATGGTAGCCAGACTACTTAGGCGACGCCAGTCTGTGATTTAGCTGTCGCCAGTCACCCCATGTTTTTTGTGAGACTAGTTGTGATGATGACATAGTTAAACCCAATTGAAAGCAAATCTTTGGATAAATTGCTATTTTTAATTTGTTAAAAATCAGATGTTGAGGTTGAGGAGTCATATAATGAAACAGTTTAACTGTTTCTATTACAATTAATGATTTGGTTTTTAAGATGTATACCCAGATCTCATGGATGTGAGTGTAATTGTAGCTGAAAGATCAAAGCCTGGGTATCTGAGTGATGTTCCAGAAGAGAATTTACCACATAGCCATTTTCAGTACAGTTTCAGCCTCCTGCTGTTCCTATTTTCCCTCAAGCTAGCCATTGACTACCCCCTGTGCATCCCTGCTCGTAAAAAATGATTGAGGAAGTATTTGTCATGTATTTATGAGTGGGAAACATTGTGTGATAGGGAAAGGCATCTACTAGAACCAGAAAGATTGCCATTTCCTTTCCTTCAGCTACTCTGCCACAGCTTTAAATCCTCTGTTTATGCAACATAGCTTTTATATTTAAGAGCAGAATAAATGTTTTCTATGAAGGATGCTAACGGTAGGCTTCTGTCATTTATGTGGTGCAAGCAGATGTAAATGATTAGAATATATTTTACTGTTAGATGCCACTTTGTGATTTTTGTTATTGTTTAGAGGGGTAGGTATTCATATTTTAAATACAAGCCACATTTAGTTGTAGTCATTCTTCTCAAAAAAGTTTATTTCTGACCTTAATTCGTAATATTACTGTAACAAAGGTAAGGTTAATGCAGGAAATGCTCAGCCATAAAATGTTTTCATCAGACTTTTGCAATTATAAAAGTGTTCAAAACAACAAAGGAGAGGAGAGGCTTTTTGATTTTGAATGGAGAGGAAAACTAAAATTGTCTTTGTTTTACTGGATTATTCTTTTAGAATTAATGAACATTTTAATTGTTAGTTAAAACACACTTATATTTAAGTGTCAATGTGTTATTTTTCAATCCAAGAGAAGGCGAAAACACTGTGAAAGATAGGACTATTGTGTGTTTGAGTAGGTGTATTGGCCTTTTGAAAGATGTAAAAACTGGAATGGCTCCAAGCAGTTACTTGCTGGTTTTAACAATGTTGAATTAGTCATTCAGCTGATTTATGATTAAGACCTAGCCCCTGAAGAGAAGCTGACATGGCAGCTGTGTTAGTCGCACTTGTGTTATGATCAGATGACAGTAATCTTGATGTTTATGGGGGAATGGTCTGAAACCATTCTTAATACTTACTGCTATGCTCTAAGGAATATTTAAACTCTTCTTTTAATAATTCTGGATCTAGTACCTTAGCCATGGTACACTGTATTCGAGTTTTACCATGAAAATATTCAAAATAGTAATAATAATAAGTTAAAACTGCATTCTGAGTCCCAGGATCACATAAATCCAGGATATCAGATTTATCTACCCTTCATCTAATTTAAGCTTTACATTTTAGTCTTGCTAAAGTGCGTGGTTCTAGTGGCTCATGGGATTGATTTCAATTATGAAATATATTGAGCTAATTAATGAGTGAAGGTAGTGGACCATGCTTAGCATCATCTTTGGTTTGGTGTTTTGGACTTACTTGCAGCAGGCGCTGGAAATACTGGATATGTTAAAGCCACGTAACTGAACTTATGACTCAACTTCTCAGGTCCAGTAAAGTGAATTTCATCCTATGCCTAGAGTGTAATTCAAAAAGCCAAAAATGCTGCTGAAGATTTTCTAGTATCACTAGCATTGTAACTAAATTGCCTGAGACTTAATTATGGATTTCTGAACACTGTTTTCTCTAATATCCTTCAGACTTGTTGAATATCCAAATGTATGTTAACATTATTTTAAGGGGTTGTTTCTCAAAATGTTATGGTACACATTCTGTTAAAGATGTTGGTTGGTGTTGACAGGATAGGGGACTTAGTATTTTGCTCCTATGTATTTAGAAAAGTGACAGATATATCATAATAAATAAAATTTTGCCCATTAATTTTTATAGCATTTTTAGTGTTCTTAAGCTAGAAGAGGTATAATTAGGTCAGATGAAAGGTCCATCTTTTCTGGTATCATGTTTCTGACAGGCCACTAACAGATGTCCAGGGAAGATTATAGGAACAGATTAAGCAAACAGAGTATATGCATCCAGCTTCTTGCAATCTGTTGTTGTAGAACTGACTAAGCCAGATATGATAGACTTGTGGTTAATACTTTTTGACTGAATTTTATTCTGTAAATTTACCCATTCACCTTTTGAACCCAAGTATACTTTTTGGCTTCCCAATATCCTGGAGCAGGGACTTCCACAGCTTAACTATGTGCTATATGTAGAAGTACTTCCTTATGCTTGTTTTGGATCTGCCACATCATAATTTCATTTGATGCTCCTTAGATCTTGTATTATGAGAGTGAATAATCCTTTTCTATTCATCTTTTTCATATTGCTTCAGATGTTCTGAATATTTAAAAAAAAATAAAAATGGAAGGGGTAGGGAAATCTGACATGAAGAAAGAAATATCGAGGGTCAAGTAAAAGGAACACTCCATAGGTTTGAATATGAATTAATCTGTTTCACTCAGTCTTTCACTTTTAAACTAGTTAGGAAACAAAGCTATAAATGGAGTTATTTATTATGATTTATGGTAATAAATGGAGAATTGGAGTTCTTGGTTGTATTTCTGCAGGTATGGATGTTTAGGGAGTTACATTTTATTCCAATGAATGTATCTGAAAAATTATTTGAAGGAATTTTAAAATCATAAGTTGTGATGCCAAGGTGGTGTTGAGATGTTTTCTTGACATAGCTGCTTAATGATTTTAAGGTTGTCTTCTGTGACAAATTCTGCTGACAAATTTGGAAAACAATATTTAAAAATTATATTGCAGTTCTTGTTCCTGCCTTGCAACTGAAATGCTTTAAAAGGCTATTAGGACATGATTTATGTTATCTAGGTATTAGTAAAGTTTTGCACTCACAAGCTGAGAAGTCAGATACTCAAAGCTAACCAGATCCAGAAGTTAGGAATCCTGCTACATCTTGACTGCCTGACTGAGAGAGTATCTTACAGCTCAGGCTGTCGAAACTGGAGAATTGCAGATGTTTATCTTAGAGCATTTACCTGGTATAGTAGGGAAGAGTGCATGTTGTTTCCTTAATAAGCAATTATTTATTGGTTCTTGTACTAATGAATTAATGAATACAAATTAATTAGTCATCCATCAACCAAATGGCAGTCTGGTTTTTTTCCAGCACCGTGTCCTGACATTGCCAATTGACTTCTTGTAGTCTTCTGTTTTACCGATTCCAGTGACTTCATTTAGTTTTTCTGTTTATCCAATACTTTTTGCCCCACCATTTTCCTAGCTGATGTATTCTCCATGGGTCTTTGCCAGATTCCCTCTCCTTTGATTTCATTGCATTCTTGCTGGCTTAGTTCCAGTCCAGTCCTTTGGTCTGGATGATTTCTTTCACCAGACTTCCTGCTTTGCTTCGCTTTCTTTTGCCCGCCCCTCTGGAGTCCCCTGTGTGTTTGGATGTGAATGCATTGTTTGGGTGATAGCAGGTGTTGGGGACAGGCCTTTGAGCATGGAAAGATGGGTCCCATTCTCAGCTTCAGTGTGTAACCTTGCCCCAGATGCGAAAGCATCTTCCTGGAGTCTAACTTCACTCCAGTGTTCACCTTTAGCCCAGGTGTGATGGTTTATCTCTGACAGCAAGTTTGCTCTGTGCCAAATGTCTTGGTTCCTATGGATTAGGACAGTAAAATTTTTCAATTAAGTTGTTTCTGTGTATTTTAAAAATGGGAAGTGTTGTATGGTAATGCTTTTTTCAGAAGTTCTGATCCTCCTGATTACAACATGGCACTACTAAGTGTAACTTACCTACTGCTAACCTACACTATCTAAAGTGTAGATTGAAAAGTCAGGAAATAAAACCTCAGTAATTTACTTAGAATATGCTGACTCTAGAACTAGTAAAGAGAGGGGTGGTCATAGTAGAGGAAAACCTTTGGGATTTTGGGAAGTCCTGTCCTGGGCACATGAAGGTACCATCAAACTGTGCTTAGAACTCATCAAAGGCTAGGCCCTAGAGAGCAGGGGGAGCAGGGAGATGAAGAACAGTCTCTCCAGTGTTCTGAGTGACACGTGGCAGCCCAGCATCCCAGAGCACCAAAACCAGCCCAGCACAGCAGCCATGACCCACGAGGCTTCTCGTGCTCTGAGAGCATCTATGTCAGCTACAAGCAACTTCTCAGCTTCATTGCTGTCTGATCAGCTGCATGTCATCCAAACCTCCCTTTGAACAGTTCAGCATTGCTTGCCATCTTCTCTTCCTTTTCTTCCTCTCTGTGCAGATGCTCTTCTCAGTGTTCCTAATTTTTTGTTTTGGCCATCATCACTGTAGGTTCTGATCTGTCTGTACCCAGTTCTGTGGGCTCAGTTGTAGTGTTGAATGACTGCAGCTATGGGTGTTTGGATGCCCTACCAGTTTTATAGTTGGCTTGTGTAGTCTTATGAATTGCTATCTGCTAATGATGCTTGTTTTAATCTGCCATGGCGGGTGAGGAATCAGGTAATTTCTATGACATTTTATTTAAACTCTTGGCCTTTCATAGGCAAAATCTAAAGCAGCACAAAATCTAGTACTAATTTGCAACAAGCAAAAACTTAAGTTGCTTGAAGAGTTTCTAAACCTGTGCAGGGTAAGAAAGGGCATCTTTATTAGTATATATTGTCTGAACACGTTAGAAGCTTTGTTTCTCCCTGATCTTCATTGGAATTGGAACTTTGAATAAATATTTTGGTCTCTTTAATAAACACATACTGCTTAAGATACAAAATACTAAGGGAGAGAATAATGTTGCATTAGATTCCAAATCAATTAATTACACAACTTGGATTAATTCTGTTTGTAAGTAACATGAGCAACAGAGACCTCTGCAAAAAAAAAAGGTTACAAGGTGACGTTCTGAAAAACAGTGATGTAAATTTTGTTTGTTTGTGTGCAATGCGATGTTTCTGACTCTGGATGCATAATGAGGTACAAAATCCTTTTTTAACTTAGGTCTTGTTTAAAACCAGAAAATGCTTAAACTGCTCAAGAAGCAAACCTGAGATGCAGGGATATCTTTTGAGTATAAATTTGGTTACTGTGTGGTGGGTAACTGTTCTTCCTTCTTTCCAGTATGTTGTGTAAAGATCTTCAGTTTTCTGCTGCTTAGTTTCCATTGTGGAGAAACTTGTGCTTCATGCCTCAGTTTTCTTCACTGTTTCCCTAAAAGTCTTGGTAGTGCTGGTGAAATAGTAGATAAAATTTTTATGTTTCAGGCCAGGGTTGTTAGTCCTGAGCATCATCAACACAACCTCATCAACATTCCTCATCTCAGGAATGTTTGGAGAAGGATGGGGTCCTAACCACAATATCAGTGCTGTCATCTCACTATTGTATCATTATCGCAGATTTCAAATCCTACTTTTAGTGGTAAATAGTTCAGTAGTGAATTTCACTCTTAATAATTTTAGAGTAAAGCAGTTTGACTGTGCATGTAGGCCTGTAAATAGTCATGTAAAAATCTCTTTCACATTTGAAGATCCTGATGAGAAACATCATTAATAATGGAGAACAGACTTTGTTTCTTTTGGGTTGTTGAGTGTTAGAAGCACAATCACCTTCACTGTACTGATTTTTGGCTATAATAGTGATGAAGGAATGAGAATAAAGTCAGGTGAAATAGTTTCCTCAAGTAAATTTCCTGGGGACCAGGATAATTCTTTGATTGCAAATAAGTGTCTAAATTTTCTTGGAGATTAAGCTTTGTTCTGCTGCATTTTTCTGTTTATTGTTGACTTACAAAAATACTTTGTAATGCAAATTGCAAAGGTCCAGTTACACTTTTCTCCTTGTAGTTAAAATGCTATCTCCTAATATGCTCTAGTTGATCAAGTTATCTTTTTCTGCACGTGAGGGGAATTTTGACAGAGAAAGAAGTGTAAAGGCTGATCTGCATATACTGTGATTTCTCTTATAAGCTCATTAATATCTTGTTAAGGAGCAGATCTTGCTCTAGAAAGTAGGATTTGGGGTGTTTTAATAGAGGGAGTTTTTGCCCTGTTTTGCTTTACAAATAAACTAATAGATATTTTTGCAAAAGATTGTTATTCTTGTTAACAGTTATTTATCCTTAAGTTACTGAATATTAAGTTACTTATTTCTTCTTCATATTAGTTTATTAAGCCCTGTGCCTTTCAGAATGAGTGAGCATTGTTAGCCTGTCTTTGTCAACTAGATAGCATAAAGTTGTGCATAGCCCTTAAAGCAAATAAATTTCTCTTTTAAATCAAGGGGAAAATGGATACGATGAGGTTGTGTCCCAATCTTTTGGGTCACTGTTCCTGTATCTGACATGGCATTTAAAAACCAGCAGTTGTTTTGTGAGGGTCTGTTGAGAATCAGAAGATGGAGAGGAAGCTGCTGAATTACTTTAGAGGTGAGTGGCTGTGGTCTCACCTGGTGTGATGGGAGTAGCTGCTCCTCTGTGTGAGGATCTGATACCTCCTTGCTGCCTGTAACTGCTGGGTTTCGAGAGGAAAACTCTCGTGGTAGGCACATCAACAGTTGTAATAACTGGCAGATGAGCTTTGATTTTAGACAATTTTTAAAACAAAAATCACTTTGATGATATTATCTTTTCTTAAGAAAAAACAAGACAATGCCCTCATATTGCTTTGGTATTTTGGGTTGGGAACTGCAGTCAATATTGCTCTATTACCCCTTTTGAACAATGTCCTAGTTGATAAGTACCTTTCTTTTCAGGATGTGTTACTCAGTATTGCAGTGTTTGATTTGCAGACAAGTACCTGTATATCCATCTAAAATTCTGCGTATTGAATTAATAATTCCTGAAACATTTCATGCTATCACTTCCTACAGAATTGTGTTAATATTTTTAAATTCTCATAGTTGAAGCTGATTTTATTTCACCTACCATTATTCCTCTCCTGCATGGTATTTGAGATACCTATAGGGTCTGGGAAAAATACTCATCTTGAAATTGTTCTTTGTGAAGGGTCTGCAACATCTTCTCTGGGGGAATGTGTTCTGTAACATTGTTCTGTTTTCTATGGATAGGGACTACATGGAAACATCAGGCAGTCAAACATTTATTATAAATGGAAAAATAGTATTTGAGGAGGGTGATTCTTTTATACAATTGGAAATGTAGGGTCCTGTGGCTTTGGTGCTCTTTCTTAAAGTTTCTTTTTCTAAGTGACTTCTTACTTTCACAACAGACAGACACATTTTTCATTGATGATTATGTTGAAAATCTGATGCATTTTTTAAAAAATAGTTTTCCTTTTAATTTTATGGTTATTTACAGCTCATTCTTTTGTATTAAGTATATGGAAATATGTTTTCATTTAACTGCTTGTTTTTCCTAAGAAGCATATCTTACCTTCCAAAGCTTTGGCATAGTGTTTTATTTTCACAGCTAGAGTTTCTTCTGATGACCAATATGGATGACTAATGTTCAGATGTTGGTAGTCACTAGTCTTACAGTGGATAGAACCATGTATCCTTGTCTGGAAACCAGCAATAGATGTGTGTTCATGTTTAAATTGGAGAGCAAAGTTTGTACATTATATATGTTTAATTGAAGAACTGTCAGATGAGGCATTGGGTTTGAGTATCTTATTATCCTTTATTACCAATGCTTGAGTTTATTTGGAGAGAGGTTAAATAGAATATAAATCCAAATAATGCTTGGGACTTACTGTGCTCTGGCATTAGTTTCTAAAGCCTGAAAAGATGTTTGGAAGATAAATATTTGAAAGAGACTTAAGTGTATGTGCTGGTTTTGTACTTCATTGGGTTAGTCAGATTCACTGTATATTGAGTCTTCCTCTTGTTCTCATGCATTGGCACAGTAGTACATTCCTGAAACAAAATTGTATTTAAATCCAAATGGCTTTTATTAAAGAAAAAAAAAAGAAAATAAAATCTTACACCTAATACGTTGAAAACCTGCACAATGTTATCGATCTAAAACATGTGATGGTACTTCCAGCTTATGTTTTATTTCAGAGGCTCATTAAATGCATACCTGTTTTTTATTTAATAAAACCTTTATGTCCCAGGATATTCAGATTAATGAAGTGTGCATGCATGTGCATGTGTGTTCAGCTTCCCATAGGATTTTCAAAAATTATTATTGGTAGTATTATTTAAAAATAACTTCATGGAGGGTAAATGTTTGTCTTTGGCTCCCTCTATCTGCCCATCTCTACTTGTCTTTGTGAACTAACATTTTTTCATAACTTGATCCATCATATAGATTAGAATCAGCAGATAAGATGCCTACAAGTATTTCTTATAGCCATTTGGTAAAATAAATAAATAAGTAGAAGTATGGTAAAGAGACATGGAGGACTAGTAAGAAATTCAGTTTTCAAGCTTAAAAGCAAGGTTAATGTCTTTGTGCTCAGACAGCACATTGTTGAAGTACATTTCCATTCCATTCAGAGTCTAATTTTTGTGCTAGGCTTTTCATAAAGACACAGCTATACGATCAAAGTACAGTAAATAGAAACATGGCTTTAGCTGCCTGTCTTGCAGTAGTGTGTGGTGTCTGATAGCCTTTTGTTTCTGGTCTCTAGTTGTGTTAGTACCCTATTGACATAGAAGGTAACTAGATTGTTCTATTACTGATTTCTGACAAACAGAAATTGTTTGATATGCTAAAGCTATTTCTGACAGAAGATAGAAAGTTTTGACAAACATGCATGGCACAGCAAGTGTCCAATTCTAAAGAGCAAAATAAATGCAAACCACCATTATGGGGAACACAAACAGCCTGAAAGCAAGTTATCAGTAAGCAAATAATTGTTGAACTGTTATGAATGGAATAGGATGTTGAAATAGGGCATGATTGGCTGATGTTACATATGTCCTTGATTACCTTCCTTGTGCTTTTATCCTAATAAGTGACATTCTTTGTATTCCCTTGGATGGCTAGACAGTCTGACACTGAAGAAGAATAAATATTGCATGTGGTACACATTAAGCTGTCATCTAGGACAGCATTTATAAAAAGTAACTAGAAAAATTCATAAGAAATTCTGCAGTGCTACAGTTTCCTGGCTCCAGTCATAATTGTCAAAGTTCTTGACACATTCAGGTCTTCTGAAATGATTTGGGTTTACAGCTACTTGGTGTATGAATAATTATTAAGGATTCATTTTTTCTGATAATGCAGACTGTTAATGTTCTCAAAATGATGCATTTTTATTGAAGACTATGGAGTGATAAAAAAACAAAAAAGTGTTGTGTATATAGCTGGTTTGCTTGCAGCAGTCAGAACTAGAAGATGTATATGTATAAAATAAAACTAAGTGATAAAATTAAAGAGCTCATTTTCAAATGCGGTCTTTGAATCTTGGTATAAAATCCATTATGAGCTCATGTATTGTTACAATTATTGTAATTTGGAAATGGACCTTTTTATGTAAAATATCAGCCTTCTGTTTTTCTTCACTGACTTGAAATTAAGACTCAAAAGCAACATAGCAGGATATCATCATCTCTGCAAGGGCAATGGAGAAAACCCCTTTTGAACTATCTCAGCTGATGAGTTAGTGTTTGAATGGTAATTATTTTACTCCTTAATTTCAAGAAAAGGGAAGTGTAGGAATTACATTCTTCATCCTCTTAAATCCCTGAATTCCTTTTGATGGCTTGTACATTGACCAAGAAATATTTAATGGCTTGTTTGTATTTCTGTGTATTTCTCTGTTGTCTAACATAATGCCATGATACTGGCTGCAGTTTGACACAAAAATTCATGATAAATATTTTAAAGGCTTCTCACAGTTCTGTCACTGACCATGTCATTGGAACTGTACACTGTATTCATGGTATAGCCTAGTTTTGCTTCGTATGAAAATGCAACCTTCTTTCATTATTGTTTAGTTCATGAGATTGGAGTTTTTTAATTATTACTATTTTTTTTACTGAGTTAAGCATATCCCATAAGGAAGAAGGGAAAAAAAGTCTGTTACCACCTCATCGAATTACTTGAGGATTAACATAATTTTATAGGTGACATTGTGCTTATTCTCATTCCTCTTCCAAGCAGCCTATAACTTATAAGATCTCACTGTGAGTAGCTTGGAATGGGAAAATAAACCTATTGGCTCTTTCATAAAATTTGCATTTAATGTTAAATGAAAATCTTAAAAGGGTTCTTAGTAAAGGGCTGGAAAAAAAATCTGTATTCATGTGAAGGGATAAAGCTGAAACACCTGTTTAGGTTGAAAAAAGTTTTCTCCAAGTATAACACTACTCAAATGTTACAGGTAACTGTTAACTCTGTGGACCACTACAGAGCACAAAATATTTGCCCAACTGGTAAATTGAACTGTAAGTCCCACTGTGGGAAATTGCTTTGCTGTGTTCCAAACAGCAGTTATCTTAGTAATTGTACCTGAATTCTTTTGTGGCTAATAGACACTTGATGTCCTTCTTACCATGACAGAATTAGTTTATTGCAATATTTAGTTGTAAAAATTTCAGGTAAGATGTGTTCATGTAGTTTGAGATGGGCTGAGTATGATTTTTAATTGGTGCTGTGAGAGCACTGGCGTTTGAGTTGAGAATGTGCATAACCCCACATTTCACATTCTAAACCGGCACTCACAACAAGGAGCTTATCAGAGCAAATTGTCTAGTCCATCCCCTTCCTCACTCAAAACCTAATGACCCTTTATCATCATGGTTTAGATTGCTGGACACAGATGTGAGAAAATACAAGTAATCTACAGGTAACTACAGTAGCTGCACTGATGTTCTCAGAGAACTGACTGCTGGGAAGATAAAAAGCTTCCCACAGAGCCTGTGACTTTCCAGCAGCAAAGCACATCATGAGCTCATACATGAAGTTTTATTTGCTGAAGATTCACAATAAGATGCATTAGGACATTCAGCAGGGTCCCTTCTTAGATGAGCACAAGAATTCAGTGGGGTTGTTAGTTGATGCACTAGTGCATGGCTTCAGACTAAAGCTAGAAAGTGCAACAATACCAATAATGTTTCTTCTGTTTGAGAACACCCCAAACTAGAGCTGTAATGTATTGATGTTAATGTAGTTTGTTCCTTGATAGTAAGTCATCTAATGTCATCGGACATTTTGTCTTGTTATGGAAAGTATTCAGGTGGGAAGCAAATGTTTGTTAAGGAAAACGTTGCTGGCTGTTAAAATACAGTGCATGTGAGATACGAAGAAGTAAAGTAGAAGTCAAGTCTTATCTGAAGACTTGTGTATAATTAATTACATATTTTTTTACTCATCATTTTTTGTTGTAATCATAAAGTAGATCTAAAAATTTCTGTGTTCTGATACTTTGCCAAGGAATGGGAAGGAAATAAAATATTCTTTGGATAAATTTCACATACCCTAAGGTTTATAAGGTAATGGTCTTGTTTACTATTTTTAATTTTTTTTTTTGTAATTCAAGAAGCATTTTTTAGTGATTCAGTAAGGTTGAAATGTATCTATTAAACCATATGGGAATGATCAATGTGAATCAGTCTGTCCGCACTTTCTTTCTCTTCTAAAGTAACTTTAGTATAAGCAAGTTACTTACATAGAAAAAAATGAACATGAATGCTGAAATGCCTTTTTTTTCCCTCTCTTTTTTAATCATCTGTAAATTTAGATGTGAGGAAAGGGATAACATGGCATGAGAGGTACAGGTCATCCAGAAATAATGATTCACAGAGGGTGGTATTAATTATTAAGCAGAAAGTAAGCATTACAGTGGTTATCTTTGCAGAAAATTATAATCCCTCAAAAAGCCTAAAATGCAAGCCTTAGAAAACCTGTGAACAGCCTCCTCCAGCCCAGAAAGAAACAAAATACAAATCCCACAAACATCTCTCTTCCTCTGGTAGTATGAACGAGACAAACTTCTGTCTGTTTTTTAAGTGAAGTCCCTCTGCCCCGCTCGCTCATCCTCAGTGCTGCTGTGGTCTGAGGGAGTTGCTCCGTTGACAGCTGCTGCTGTTTGTGCCAAACCTCTGAGCAAGAGGGCTGGCTGGAAGGCTGTGCCTCTCGAGCTGAGCCCGTGACCAGAACAGCAGTCTCCTTCATTTTCTGTCCTACTCTTGATCCTCCATGCGAGTGAACTACACGACACTCTGAAAACTATATCACCTTTGCTCCTCGTTCTCTTCTACTTCTTTATGCCCATTTTCCAGCTTATGCCAACCTAAATAATAAGCAGAACTCCGTATTGCAGAGCCTAACAGACACACTCTAAGAAATTATTTTCTGTGAATACACATCTCTTTTGGTTCACAGTAAAGACATGCAGAAATGTTTTCTCTTGTTCACTAGCAAATAGGACCTATGGGAAAAGAAATACATATTCCCTTGTTCTGTTTTGTGTTTTGATTGAGGAAGACAAAAGAAGTAAAGGGCTATACATTCTGAAAGAATTATTTCCCCCCTCCTTTTTAAAATTTAAAATTAATTATGATGAAATCCATGTACAGACTGCAGCGAACATTTGATATATCCTTTTGTGATATATGCTGTGTTTCATATTCAGTAGTGGCTTTAATTCTCAACTACAGTAGACATACAGAAAAACAGAAAAAACGTTGGCTGTTACAAAGTTTTGTTTGAGCTTTTTAAACTGAGTGATTAGCAGAAATAATGACCCTGTCAGCCTTAATCACATTAAAATGTGGTTAACATCATTTAATTTTTTCCACTTAATATGCGAAAATTTCCAGTAGATTTGCAGTGAAGGCCATTGAAATTCCATTAGAACAAGAATAAAAATTTCAGGCATCATTTATTCAGAGAGGGAATAAAGGTCTCATCTGAAAACTGCTGAATCTTCTTATTAGAGAAACTATGAATCATTGCATTGAGCAGTACCTTTAGCTTCTATAGTAGATTCTATAGAATCTGGGTTGCTTCTGAATGAGTGGAATTCATTTTTAGCATGATGCTTTTCTGAAAATTGCAAGATATAAGGGGTTTTTTTCAAATTCAGTAGGAGCTTTCTCTGTAAAGGATTATTATGTAATCTGTTTTAACTGCTGTAGAGCTGGGGAAATGCTTCTGGTTTAGGCATCTCATCACTGTGAAGTTCCACACTTTGCGTTATTTTTATTAAAACAAAAAACATGTCCTCTTTCTGATTGATTCATAATAGATAGTATGGGCTTTCTTTGTGGTGAAAAGCAAAACTGGGGACATGCACAGCTTCAACTAGAATATTGTCATATGAAGTCTTTTGCACTCTTGGCATTTCTTGTTACAGGCTCCACAGGTTTGTACCAGAACAGATACAATAATTATGATTGTGCTAGAGAAACTATCAACTGCATCTTTTTCTGAGAGAAATGTTTGTTTCAAGGAAAGATACAGTGTTGGTTAGTGCTACTATGTTTCAGATTGCTTTCTTTAGATTCCCCTTTTTTAGTCCTTTTTCTGTGTAAAGATAAGATTTTGTCTGATAGGTGGAAGCACTAACAGTACAACTATATGGTCTGTGCTTTTCTAGACTTTACCAAAGGACTTGTATCTAATGTTTCCTTATAATAGATATTACTGTATATATCTTTATTGTCTCTGGTACTTAAACTGCATAGTGGATTGTTTATTTTTGTTTATTAAATTGGTATTTTATACCTGATCCTTGTTTATTTCAGCCTATTACATAACTTCTTTGTCCTCTTTTTAGTGGGAAAAATCATCAATATGCATTGGATTTGTGCAGAACAAATTTCAAAATGTCAGTATTTGTATAAATTTATTTTTAAACAAAATTATAAGAAAGTACAGTGATAGATGATTAATGTAATGCTGAGTACTGTGAGATACACAGGGGCTAAAGAATTTTTCTTTGAAATAGCTGTTGATAAATTTAAGAATGAGCAGGCCTAACAGAAATTTGGAAGTGCCTCAGATGTACCTCTGTATGTTGAAGCATGAAGGAAGCTGAGCAGGAGGAGGGTCTGTGACCAGGACCAGAACTGGTAACCCTGCAAATGAGACAAAAGGAGTGTGGGAGTGACCAAAGTGAGAGTGGGAGGGAGGTGTGAATTCAGTGAAGTGTCAGTTCTGTGGGTCGCATTTGGAAGCATCTTGCTAAAGAGCTGTTGGACCTGGATGGAAGGCTTTGAAGACTGGAGAATAACACTGGGAGAAGAAAGCAGAGTGAGCAACAGAATGTGAAGAACTGTTAGATGGGAAAGTGGACATATTTTAGGGAAAGCAGCCATATTTTAAGGAAAAGGATTAGAAGAGACTGTACTTGCTAGAGTTTTGTCCTTTGAATCCATTACATAAAATTCAGAGGTACTATGTCTTTTTATTTCTGTGCTCTTAGGAAGTACCTAGAACACCTTGCAGCAGAACAGCCTCTAGTCTGTTGGGCAGCAAATGCTTGCTGTAGTTCCATTAGCTCAAAGACAGGTTTGTGCAATGGGTATTTAATGAGTGCAGTCAGTTTAGAATTCAGCATGTTTACTGGTTGCTTTTTTTATCAATTGGAAATTATGTGCTGCTATATTAAGTGTCTTCATGCTGTAATGGGACACATTTCAAAGTCAGAAAACGTCGCAATGGAGGTTGTCAGTGCATTTCAGAATCAGTGTCCTGCCCCAAAGGGTTGTCTGCTTAGGGGTGTGCCTTTCTTTTATGGCTGGCCTTGCTCCATGAGAAAGGCAAGCTTGCTCTTGAGGATGCAGACTGGTTGGGTAGGTAGGAGACTCCTGATGATGGAATGCCCTTTTCCTGGAGCAAAACTCAACACTAATGTGAGACTATAGAAGGAAGGCCTTATGTTAAAGGCATGTGCCTGGAAATTTGGTGATGCGGGACTGGATTTTACATTTGTCTCTTTTATATCTCTGTGATACCAAGTAGGAAAATTTAATTTAAAATTTTCACACACTTTAAAATTACAACACTTGTTAATTTTCTTCATTTGACCAGTTTAATGAAGTCCAGTGCGATTATTAGTGCTATTTTAAAAATTGTACCTTGTCCAAATTTTGAGATGACTTACTGCCAAGTTATGATACAAGTACTGCAGCAACCTCTCCTGCTTTACCCGTGCTGTCCTTGTGAGTGGTACTGGTAACTATGTACAGTTTAATGGGCTACTTCTGACTTTATGTACATTTTATTTTGTAAGAGCAGTGCTTATGAAGTCAGGTTGTCCAGGAGTTTGGAGTTTTGTCTTACAACAGTGATCCCAAATTTACACTCCTTCTTTAAAGAGCAGTGACATCAGGCATTGGACGCAGGTAGGATCAGTCTGACAATCCTACTGCTGCTGCTCAGCTGGCCTGCACTAGCCAAGGCGAGTATGTGGGGGTTGAGTTCTTTCTGCCTTCTTCCTAGTGAAGGCATTGGTTCTTACAAAAAAGGTGTAGGAACTTGATTTGTATGAAATTGAGACCTCTTTGTCCTCCTGTGCATTTCTGCGTAGCGTTTAAGTACTTCTGAATTCACAAAGTGTAGTGCTTCCTTGTAACTATATGGTAATCCCTAAATTACTGTAATCCCTCCTCTGCATTCAGTACAGAACCAGTTATTGTTGGTAGCTACACAGTATAATGACTTCCATAAATTAATTAAGGTGGTGATTTGTTGTGGTTTTGTTTTGATTTTTTTTTTTTTTTTAACAGTAGCTGATTGTTCTGCACTTAGTATTGGGAGGCAGTTTACAGAACCTTGCTGCTGCCTTGGGTTGAAAATGTTCTGCTAATTTCCAGCCTATGTGTTTCCGTGGCTGGCTTATTTTATTGGTGGTTCAAGCAGCTTTGTCCTGTAGACTAAATAGTATCTTCTCTAATTGGTGTTTACCTCCTATACTTATTTAAAGCAGACATTATCAATTTTCTCTCTCTGTCATTTACGTGAGGTTCCCATCTCTCTGATAATCTTAGACCTGTTCTGAATTTAGCTGACCACAGCTGCCTGAAGTGCTCCGTATGCTGTCAAGAATACCTTATACACAGATGTAATGCATCCTGCTAAGCAAAGGGAAGCATTTCCAGTAGGATCTGTAGATGATATTTGCCGTTTCCCTGTTTCACTGTCCTGGTGGTTTAGAATTGCTTTGAAGAAGACTAACCTAGTATGATCCCCCTTTTATGTCACTTTCAATTGACAATGATGATGACTTTCCTTGAGGAAAATGTCTCCTGCTCCTGTTTCAACATAAAATTTGCATGCAACTAATGTTTGTGTCAAGGTCATTAATGTATTTAACACGATCAGTCCTAAGTTTGATCCTGGTGAAGTTTGATTTAGTACCCTAAAAGATTAATCTGTTCTCCTGTTGCCATGTGCAGTGCATTGCTCAGTCCTCAGTATCTACAAATCCGCTTTCCCTTCTTCTCCAGCTAAATGAGTAATTTTACACACAGCACACTATCAAATACTTTATGGATGTATTTCTCCTGCACAGAAAATTATATGTCAAATCAACGAGAGAATAAATTTATCAGGACATGCTTTATTTTTTCCTTTAAACCAAATTACTTATGTTTACCCAAGGCTATTTTCTGTCATCATTTCTTCTTTGATGGTGTCATTACTCAACCAAACTAAGACTAAAATTGCATTGTGTTTGTTGATTAAGTGACTCTTTGGTGGAGAAATGCATAGACTATCATATCCCAGAATAACTGCCCAATATGATTTTTTAGTATTTTTCCTTTGGCTAGGTCTACTTTTAACCATCTGTTACTCTTCCCTGTTGAGCAGGTCTTTTCCAAACTTAAATTCTTTGCTGCTTCTAAAACAGAAGAAAACATGTGAGCATTAAAATAGGAGCAGTGCTTTTCATTGAAAATGTCACTGAAATGTTCATTGTTACTGAAACGTTTCTCAAAATCTGTGTGTTAGAAGGGTGTAAGTGATTGCTTGAAGCAAATAAACAGCATTTCAAATGATAAGGAGGCATCTGGACGAAAGTTGAGTAATTCACAATGTCAGTAGTGCTTTGGATGGATGTATTATTTTGGTGGTCGCTCGTGTAATTGGATGAAGTGTTTTCAATTGCTGTTTTGGATAGCAAGAGTGAGTATACAGAAAGTAGAAATAGTTTTAGAGAGGCTGTTGGAAGTCTAGATTGGTTTTTTTTTTACTTGGGAGATGATTAATGTTTTAGAATTTTAATGATTGCACATTTATGTAATAGTTTTTCTTTCAGTGTAACTGTAGATCAGATCACATTCCTTATAGTATATCCCATGCATGTTTGAGCTACATTGGAAAAGTGAAATGATGTGATGTTTAGCTACAGAGAAACGTCAAAAACAATGCATTTATATGATATGAAAGATTTGCAAGCACAAGCTAGCAATTGATAGTAATATTATAATTAGCTCTTTATAACAGCCTGTTTTTTATTCATGAACATTTTCATTTATGTTGACAACTATCATGTTTGCCACCACACATGGAGCCTTTTCTTCACTCAGAAGAGACTGAACATGAATTAGTATGTTTTTGGGTTTACGTTCTGGCTTTCTATTGAAAAATGGTTTCTGGGCCAAGTCACAAAAATAAAAGTAGCTTGCTTTTTAGATTTGTCTTTTTGATCCTATTATTAGTGCTAGTATTTGTAAGGGTAAAGCATGCCACAGAGAACTGTAACTTCAAGGTGGAGTTCTCTTCAGTCAAATTGGTTTTTTATTGTTGAAATTGCTGAGAGTGTTGAATACTTCCTAATCCCATAACTAATACAAAAATGAAGATAGGTAAACTAACAGTTTTATAATAAATCAAATTTTAGTTTTGAACTTGTAAATAAAAATGTTTTGTGCACACCCACCCACAGATTAAGATTATTTACCTCTGACAGAAATTTACTTAGTCATTCCATTTTCAGCCTTAAAAATCTCTGTGTCTAGCGGATCCTTTAGTCTGTCAGATAAATGAAGCATGACACTGATTCAGATACTTATTCTGGCTTCTGAAAAAAATCAAAGTTACTGCTCCCCTAGGACAAGTATGTTTTAGTAGATGATTCAGACATGGCTAATTTTTTTTTCATTTCACCATAGTTTAGACAGGTAAACAGACTGTGTCTGTGGAATTGAACATTTTTGTGACAGCTTTTCAAATTAGTGAAGAACATTTCATACAAGGCATCTCTGCATGCTGTGAAAATCCTGAACTCGTTTAGTGTTTTACTCAGACATGGACATGTTCATATGACAGTACAGTATATGCTGTTGTATTTATTAGACATTATTTTGGGGAAGTTTATCAGCAGGAGGCAAGACCAAGGCACATCACATAATTTGATGTGAGTGTCTTAGGCATATAAGGTGAGGGTTAGTTTCTAACGCAGCCTATGAAAAGAGGAGAGGAGAGATGCTCTAAGAAGAAAATGAGAAAGGGAGCCCTAATTTAAGTACTCTGAATTGCCCCCAGAAGAGCCTCCTACTTCATTAACTATATAGGGAGCAGAGCGAGATCAGGTGTCTAAATCAGGGGTCTGAAATAAAGCCTTGTATTCTTTGAGTTGCTCTAGGTTGAGTATTAACCATTCAGCTAAATGCTTTTGTTGTTACACTGAGAGTTTAGGGGATGTTCTTTCTCTGGATAAATGCCCAAGTTAATTTCTCTTTTATTGAGTAGCATATTCCAGCCTAATAGAAAGTTCGATCTTTTTGTCATCAAAATCCCACAATTTAGCCCAGTGTTGCCAGCTTCTGTGATTCTTTTTACTCATCTCATTAAAATAGTTTCTCAAAACAAAGAATTGTAGTATTGCCTGATCACAAAATGTGAGTAAGGAGTTGTTAATGGCCCAAGGGTGCAGCAGGAATAAGCAGGGTTTGTTATTTTAAATCAAATATTCTTGTTGTAGTAATATTTGACTCTCACAATTTTCATACTTAGGGTAATTTTTAGCAACTGATAGAGGAAGAGAACATTCATGTGAATTCTTTGGTCTGGAGAGGCTCTGCAATTAAGATCACACAGGCTAATTCTGGAGAAGTGAGGAAGGCATTTCCCTCTATCTTTTGTGAGAAGGAGAGGACATTTCAGTAAGAGAACAAGGGAGGAAGATGCTGACCCAGTTTATTTAGGTTTCATTAAATTGTTGTGTGACTTCAGTGAAAGCCAAAACTAACAATGTCATAGTCTGCATTTTTGTTACCCATTGCTGGATTTTAAATTAACGATAGAGAAATACATTGCCAATTGGTCTTATAGTGTCTTATTTCAAGTATTGTTAGTATATATTTATTTCCTTACATTGGATTTATATGTAGATCTTATTTTGTTTCTGAGAGTATGTCTTGGTATTTGCTGGCATGCACATAGTATATAAAAGAATTAAAGAATAAAATAAATTTAAAAATAAATAATAAAGTTAAAATTATGTTGTCTATTGTGTACTTCATGTAAACTTTCTTTTGTTAAGGCATCACATCTTTGGGGATTTTTTGTCAGTACTCTATTTATGAATGGCTCATAACTTCTTATGAGTTTATATATTTGAGACTTTACTACAATAGCATTGATATGAATTGTCTTACGATATACAGGACTCTCTAGAATAGTTTTCCATGTGACATAAAGAAGTTCTGGCAAGAGACAAAACTTAAAATGATCATTCCATAGCATGTGGAATAATAATTCTTTCTACTAATCTGTAAGAGTATCAGTCATCATCAATTTGCACTGAAATCTTGTTACTGAGATTTGCTCCTTGTGCTATAATTTATGAATGAGTAATTGTTAAATTGTTTTGTTAAAATTTTCCAGATAACCATTCTAAACTATGCATTTTATAAATGAAAGCAGAAAGAATGTCAAGACGTGACTTTAAAAGCATCTTTCTGGTCCAAAGTATATGTGCCTAGGTAGGGCTGGTTGTGCCCATAACTAGGAAATGTAACATGCACAGTTTGTTGGGGTCTCTGTTGTTATGTGGGTTCATCAGTAGTTCAGTCTTGACTTGTTTTTGATCCTTGCAGCAACCATCTCTTTTTTGTCTTTTTAGTTAAGACAATTAGTGTTCACAATTGGCAGACCAAGGAGAACTAGAGACTCCAAGCCTTTCACGTGCCAGCAGGTGCTACAGTTGCAGTGCAATACCACTTTCCTCATTGTTTAAGTCATAATTGATTTTGGTTGTGTTACCAGTTTATAATTGGTTCAATTGCCTTAGTGGGGACCATAATTTGGGTAGAGATATTACTACGGTCTTGAAAATTAGATCAGAAATGAATGTTTTAAAAATTGATTTTAAGATCTTTATTCTTCACAAATGATGCTTCATACAAATGTTTAAAATAGGGTTACCTTGGCCAACCTTTTGTTAGATTATATAAGCTGTATAATGTACTGAAAAATCTTTTCTTACTGGGAGCTATATATATATATATATATCAGCAGAAAAAGTTATCCTGGATTATTTTACTTCTTTGTCTTTCTACCATCTTGATATTTATTTTTCTGTTGCACATGCTTTATTTCTTCTAGGTACTGAAACATTTTGTCCATCAACTACTGTCTGAACTTGATTTATAGGTTCATGTTCTCTGGTATTAATTCTTTCACAGTTCCCACATACTGCAAACCAAAAAAGTTTCATGTCAGTTAAGCCAAGTCTTTATATGAAATGTATTCAAAAACTGGTTGATCATACATATAAATTTGTAAGTGAAGCGTTGTGTCCTCACGTGTTTTTAGCATGCCATGAAACAGCCAATGTCTCTAGACCAAGTAAGCTGAGAACCTTCTGCTGCCATATTATGTTGCTATGTTAACAGAACTATATCTTGAGGGCATAAAGTGCTTTTATAGGGATTTTCAGAATATTGCCTTGATTTTTTTAATTCCCTTGCCAACCAGTGTTTTCTGCCTGGAAGAATCCATTTATAAGTCATCTCATATGGGATAATTTTTACTCAGGAATCCTGCCATTTATAAGCATTCTTCTATAATAAATAATGAAATTCCTGATGGAACTTGGCTCTATGGCATTGGTGGGTTTTGGGTGGTAGGCTAACTTAAGACATCCTATCCTTAATAGTCTTCACCTGTTCCTGCAGCACCCTTCAGTTATATTGGCACAGCCACTTCGAAGGCTATGTGGGAAAGTCAACTGGTCCATCTTAAAAGGCAATGGCTGGAGAGGGGGACTAGGAAAGAACCCAATTCTCCTCCGAAAGCTTTTTTCCTGGATTGTTTTTGTTGGTGAACAGCTTGGGTATGCCCACAGGGAGTGCTGGTAGGGGCCCTGCTCCATGTGCTGCAGCTGATAGCAGAAAAGCAAGTAAGGAATGGGATGAGAGGCTTATGTCCAGGTTCTGAAAATGTTTCTTTAAAATCTGGGATGTAACTTGAATAAAATAGTAGGTGCAATACTAGTCACCCCATCTAACAAATGATTTTGCAGAATTATTGGGGATTTAAGACAACGGCCACGATGGAGATCAAGGCTTTGGAAGAACTCGCTTTGATACACACGAGGCAGAGAACCTGGGATTACTTACATTTCAAAGGAGAATGTTAAGGAGTTATAAACCCATCTATAATAAATGTCAAATGACAGTGTTGGTCAGGAACCTCTAGGATTCTTTTTTTGATACAGTGTAGGTTGAAATTACAATGAAGTTTAAAAATGTGAAATCTGAATCTGGTAGAATGAGATACTTTATGTACCCATTCTGTCCTAAGATTCCTGTTCTCATGGGATGTGGGGCAAGTCCCTAAAAGGTGAAGAATTTTAGGGGCTGTTGCACTGCTGTTTGAAGGCTCAGTCAGTCTGTGTTAGGAGGTGGGAGTGATACCTAACGTGAGATGGGTTCTCCACGATGGCCTCTTGTAAGGTTCAGGTGGATGCAGTGACTAAATACTGGAGGTGGTGTGGACATCAGACTGTGGGGAGGTACTGAGGAGCTTAAAGCACTCCGGATGTGCAGGATAAATGCAGTGCTGAGTTCCTCAAGCTCTTGTCCTGAGGGGCTGAGAGGAGGCCCTTGGCCAGAGAGCAGCAGTGTGTGGAGGCAGTGCTTTTGTTCTGAGCTGTTACTGGAAAACATTTGCAGGTCAGGGCTGGGAAAGGCCTTTGTGAAATTGAAGGATTGCTGTGTTTCATCTGGCCAGCTGGGAACAGGGAATAAAAAATGAACTTATAAGCATCACTGATGATTTAAGACGTGGTTGCCGAGGTCTGTAACAGGTACTCCCAAACCTTCTGTAGGTTGTCATCTTCATAAAAAACTTATGGGGAGGAAGAAGGTACCTTTTTACTCTTTAATGTTTTCCTGTTTAGTCATCCTTTCTCCTTATGTAATGCAAGAAGAAAGGGATACTCAGAGAAAGGCAGGTAGCAATAAAGAGTTAGAGCACAGTGCTCCAGGACAGCGGAGTGACAACCACCTGTGCTTTCCTCTTCCCCTTCTTCACTTCTGCCACAGACCATTTCTGTTATACAGGCATTATATACATTTGTTCTGTTATTTTTACCATCCCATCCTTTGTTAATTGCAGAAATTTGGAATGAAAGCTTACTGAAGCTGTGTCCATTTCTGATCTCTGTAAGAATACGTTTGCATTTATCCTCATCTGTTCACAGCACTGAGGACAGTGAGACCTGATCTCGGTGGAGTCTGTGTGTGCCACCGGGGCAGAAGGGAAGGACATCACTGTGTCATGCAGTACTGGTGCTTAGGTAGATCAGGTGTTCTTCTCCCATCCTGCTAAATCAGCTAGACCTGGTGGTCCTCAGGGTTTTGGTGGCAAAAGAAACAATTCTTGCCTAACTCATCATCATTTTAGATAATTTGTGGTTTCATTTGAAACCTCGTAATGGATGAGGTTTCAAAAGACAAAAGAAATCCACAAAGAGGAGAGATGAAACAAGATATTTTTAAGTCAAAGATTTTTCTTTTAATTTCAACAAAAAATGTTGGAACAATTCAACTTTTTCATCCTTAAAAGCAGCCCAGTTGTCTTCACAAATTCAGTTTGACACTTTATTACTTGTCTAGATTGTAAGATGAGTCTAATATTTTGTTTGTGGTAAATTTAATGGTCTTGCATGTAGCAAAAAAATATACTGCATATTGGGATTTTTATTAAGCCTTTAAAGATTTCATTGCCTTACAACATTCTCATGAACAAGATAGGAAATATTGGCTAGATGGAAACTACTGGAAGTTGAATGTGCAAGACTGATTGGAAGATAATACACAGAGCATGGTTATCCGTGGTGCACTTTCCAAACCAAGAACATGGCATCATGAGATCTGCAGAAGCAGCTACTGGTTGAATACTATTATATATTTCCATTAATGAGCAGGATGGTGAGCACTTTTGTTAAATCTCTAGATGACCCCCAGTCTAGGAGATGTCCATATATGTGTAGAACAAAAGTAGAACTTAGGAGCATCTCAAGAAATAGAAGAAATCATTAGGAAAAAATAGCCATGGTGCAACTCCTGAGAAGGATTTTATACAGGAATAATTAACTATGCAAACGTAGTATTAAGAAGAGCTAGTCAGACAGGGTCACGCAGAAAGTTACAACCTGAGCATGAGATAATGTTGCAGTGCTGTCACAAAAAAGCAATGCTAGACTGAGTTTAATAAACAGGAAAATCACCTGAAAAATGAGTGAATCCTCTAGCTATTTTTAATGTTTATAAGATATTATTATTGAGAGCTCTGAGAAGTGCATCTGGTACTGTGTGCTTTCAGAAACTTTTAGACCAATTAAAGAGAGTCCAAGCAAAAAGGTTCAAAGTTAGAAGTGATATGTGGCTTACAATAAAAACTTCCTTTAATTTTTAAGATATAAATAGGGAGTGTATATTCTTGATCCACAGCCTATAGGCTCAGTTAAACTAAAATAAAGGTGGCTTTCACCTGTGGAAAACTTAAACAATAGGGAGCAAGCACTAAACAGATTGAGTTTAAAAGCCTTTAAAAATCAGTATTGCTCAGAACTGCCAACTGGAAGAGCCTTTTGGAATTTCTACATCCTCTTGTTCTCATTCCTATCTGTGGATCTCTTTTTTCAGTCTTTTGTAAATTCTGATAATTTAGTTTGATCTTACCTGTATTTGTTTCTGTCCTTGCACTTCTGCCTGGTATTTTCTTTTCCCCTGCCGTGTTCTTTTGTTTCTGCCATTTTCCACTCATAGTTCAGGTGTAGAACAGAAAAACAATTATTTCTTTTCCATTAGTTAGATGGTTTTTTTGGTCTTGCTTGTACAAAAGCATACTTTGACAAATCACCTTTCTTCTCAGGGGTCAGTTTTTCAGATCATCTTGTCTTGCAGGTGTCCACTGAGCTTAAGCTTTCTCTGCAGCTTCTCTCTTCCATCACTACTTCAGATTTCCATCTGAACTCTGTCTCTGTTCCCAGCTGGATCTCTCAAATATTGATTTGTAGGTAATGTACATTCTGCAACTTTTATACCTTTTTATTTTGGTTGGCTGCAAGTTTTGTTTTTTTCTGCCTCAGTAAGCATCACCATTTTGAAGTGAAGGCACCCCTGTCTGTTTCTGGTGCTCTTTGCTTATTGGCCTTCTCAGTGAGTGCCCTCATTTTTAAACCTTTTAAACCTTTCTCCAAGGTCTTCTGCATCCTGATTTAGGATCAGCAGTTGCCTCTGGTAGTTGTCCTGATCCATCTTCACTTGGAGTCACTGGCACCTGTAGTTTACTAGATACACTGATAATGCTGCTGATGTTCCTTATCAAACAACAGTCACAGTATTAGGTGGGAATGAGCATCTTCTTCAGTGTTTTCCCTGATCAGAATTTTGAGTGCTGCCTTCACTTGCAAGGTCTGGTTTTGCACTTGCCTTGGTTTTGTTCCTGTGTCAGGCTTTTACACAGTCATAATATGCTTTTCTGCTTGCCATCACAGAATGAATGGATGTCTTGCTGTCTCGAGTCTGTATTTTTTTTTCCAGAAAAGATATTTTGTCTGTTTTCTGGCATCAATCAGACTTCAGCTAAGGAACCCTGTGTAGTTGCTGTTGGCACACTCCTCTCCACAGGGAAAGGAGGAACCAAGCTACCCCAGTCGGGAAAGTGTTGGATGGCGCAGAAATCTCACGTGGTTACACTGCTTTCACTTAGTTGTTGGTTTACTTTGTTAGGAAGGGTTTTCATCTCAAGCAGTTCCTTGTTTCTTAAAGTAGTTTCATCTGTTAATCGTGGTCATTGGTGCTGCCTGTTCTAGTTTTTGGTTTTTTACTTCTCATTTTGTTACATTTTAGTGTGTGGTGGGGGATTTTAAGCATCACAGGTCTTTAAGTGTAAAATCCAATACTCTTCATTATTCATTTTCAAGTGTAGCATGAAATAACAGAGAGATACCCCAGGATTTACTTATCTTAACAAAGGCCCAAAATGAGTGTACTGTCGCTGTCCTTTTACAGACATACATAATTTTCTTTGGAAAAATTATATGCTCAAATAAAACAGATTTTGACATTAATTGTTACCATTTGTTAAGACCATTTTGTTCTGTTTGGCACACTTTGTTGTCCCTATCAGGAAGGCAAACGTGCACTATTATTTTATTGATTATTAGTCAAACATTCTGCTTTGGGGAAAAGGTAAATTTGAAATATATCAATATATTTATATTTGAGTGTTTACTTTCTTGGGTTTTTTTCTTTATTTTGATCACATTTAGGGGAATTCCTTGATACTTTTTTAGTAATTTCTGAGACATTGAAAGTCACAAAAGTAAAAGACTCGGGCAGAGAACCTGACTGTCTGTACAGAGTGGGATGCACTACCTTATTCTTGTAGTGAGGCTGTAGCAGGTCTGATGTCAGTCACTTCAGAGACCTTTAGACCTCAGCGCTC
This sequence comes from Polioptila caerulea, assembly GCA_013397295.1. NCBI lineage: Eukaryota > Metazoa > Chordata > Aves > Passeriformes > Certhiidae > Polioptila > Polioptila caerulea. Next base: position 694,103 of record VYXF01008145.1, on the reverse strand, counting down.
ATTTATTGGTAAAATGTACCAGCTCTGCTCCTGCATTATGAAGATCGTCTGTCAACACTTTGAGATATTCTCCTTTGTTATTAAGCTTGTGATGCTCTACACTGTCAGGTTTTTTGCCAATTATAGTTAAGGTACAATGGTGTATTCACTGGATCAAAGTCTCACACTGGCGGTAGAGGAATGATTTGTAAGTCTTTATTCATCTGAATCGTACAATAGAATACCTGAGGAATGCAAATAATCCCTCTAAGGACTCAATAGAAAAGCTGTTAAAATGACAGTCTAAGACTATTATTATTCTGAATTGGTGTTTTAGCCAAAGTAATTATTTCTTATCTTGTTGTTCCACAATAGTTCTTAGTTTATTAGTTATGATGACCATATTTACCAAACAGAATTTGAATCCAATTTTTGACATTACTTTCATACTCATTTCACTTTTTCAAGTTTACACATTTCATTCCATTCCATCTTTCTTCAGCTGGCACATTATTTAATTGGTCTGGAGGCCAGTGTTAGGTAATCCCTTAAAAAACATCTACAAAGGATGTTGGCACATACGTTGAAGTACACTTATGAATTGTAGATTCATTTTGAGATAAATTTTCTGTAAGATGTTGGCATTTTTAACCTCTGAACTCCAACACCACATTTGTTAGCCAAAATAAATTAGTTAACTACAAATGTTAGTTTTAGAAATGCTGTTAAATGTGAGATGTCACATTGAGAAACACACCTTAATTGTGATTTGCAGTTCAGATGTTTCTGAAGGCAATAGTGTTACAGTATCAGTCCTGGATACCAGACTATGTTTTCACTGGATAACTGGAGGCAAGAAAAGATTAGTATAATGAGGATTGAAAAACATTGACAGGGTATTTACATAAGTAAATGATAGAAGACCAGCCTATACAACAAACGTGTGAAAACTGTTGAGTGAACTTCTGTATTCTTTGTCCCATCTAAAACCCTACTCAGTCGGCCATGCACTTAATCTCATAATAGCTCTGATCCCCTGCTATTTTCTTTGACAAATGTGTGTTGATGAACTTGTGGTTCAGTTCATTTTTTTCTGAAGTGACATTTGCATTGATTATTTAAAGGTTTGCAGGCCACAGTTTCAAAGCACTTTAGTATAATAGCAGCTAAAACCTTAGTCTAAATCTTGCAGATTAGCAGGACTAAGAAAAAGAACTCAGCAAGCATAAAGCTCTGTGCTGTATGGTGGGTGCTTCAGGTCTGAAACATTGCTGGCACCCAAAGTGCTGTGTTTTGTAATTTGATTATTTGTGTACAGGAAGTATTCTCATGGCTCCTGTGTTTGCTTGCTGAGCATAGTGCTGTCATTCTTACCATTCATACCTGTTAGGGAATAGTTTCCTAATAACACTAGTGAACTCTTCCAGGTAATTTATACATGTCTCCCTTAAACTTACAATAAATACTTGCAGTCATGAATATGATGCTTAAAGATTTTTTTTTTAAGCACCATCTACTGCTCTAAAGTTTTCAGAGAATCACAGAATGTTCTGAGTTGGAAGGGACTTAAAAGGGTCATTGAGTCCAGCTCCTGACCCAGCACAAAACGCCCCCAAGTCACACCATGTGCCTGAGAGTATTGTCCATCTGGGTGAAGGAACTTTTTCGAACACCCAACCTAAATCTCCCCTGACAACCTCAGGCCATTTCCTTGGGTTCTGTCACTGATCACCAGAGAGAAGAGATCAGTGTCTGCCCCTCTGCTTCCCCTCATGAGCAGGTTGTATCTTCAATGAGGTCTCCCCTCGGTCTCCAGGCTGAACAGACCCAGTGCCTTCAGCCTCTCCCCATACGCCTTCCCCTCAAGGCCCTTCACCATCGCTGTTGGCTTCCTTTGGACACTCTCTAAGGGCTTTATCACCTTCTTATATTGTGGTGCCCAAAACTGCCCCCAGCACTCGAGGTGAGGCTGCCCCAGAGCAGAGCAGGACAATCCCCTCCCTTTCCTGGCTGGTGATGCTGTGCCTGGTGTACCCCAGGACACGGCTGGCTCTCCTGGCTGCCAGGAGGTTGCCAGTTTTATTAACTTTAGTAGGGTGATTAACATTCCAAAACTAACACCATAAGTTTTAGCTCTAAATTCGTTGTTTCATTTGATTTAAAAAAATGGTGAACAGCAAACTAGTGTAAATACTGCCAGTTATTGAACATGAATAGGAATTTTTTTTTACTTTAAATAATCATAGTACAGTAGCCAGAAGCTTTGTCCTGGAACAACAGTAGAAAAGTGGGGAAAACCAGTAGAAACATGGTTCTGTATTGATCAGCTATGGCATACTCCAAGATCAATATGCAGAAAAAGCAGGTGTAGCTTGCTATATAGGAATGTAGTGTTCTTTTCTATCTGCTAATATCAGCAGTCTTAGCTACTGAGATGCTTTTTTTTTTTTTTTTTAAATTAAAAAAAAAAATCATGAAAAACTGAAGGCCCTCAGTTTTACCCCATGTGATAAATAAAATTCCTGGAAGTACATTTTTCTCTCAGAAAGTTTTATTCACTTTTTAGATTGCAAGTATTTAACCTCAACCAAACACCTAGTTATTGTCCCAAATTATGCCTATTTCTGATAAATTAAATGCCAAATAGAAACCAAGAAACAGTGAAATGTTAATGGAGTACACCTGAAGCAATTGCTGCCTGTTAATGCCTTGACCTTGGAAAGCAATACACAAAAAGATGGCATCATAAATCCGTGCAATTCTTATGAATATGTATGTGCTACTTGATAATAATGAATGTGGTACAGCCATGCATGCACTACAAGATAATGTTGTGCCCTTTGTTGTCTACAGGTTGATAAAAATTAAAGAGTGGGTGGACAAGCACGACCCGGGTGCTTTGGTCATTCCTTTTAGTGGGGCCTTGGAACTCAAGTTGCAAGATATGAGTGCTGAGGAGAAACAGAAGTATCTGGAAGAGAACATGACACAAAGGTTAATTAGCATTCATTTTCCCTACACTTTATTATCAACTATTTCCTTGCAGTAATTTAATTGCTTGCGCTGATAGAATAATAAATGACAGAGTAATTACCATTATAAAGAGAGAATCTTCTCCTTTCTTTACCATGAGACAGAGTGAAAAGATTTATTTTAAATTAAGTTTTTAACTGTCATCTGTCATCTCTGTACAGTGTTTTAATTATAACATAGGTATTAGTTATGTATATTTTTGAGAAGGAACGATCACCAAAAATGTTTCATCATCCTTGGGGAATAAGGACCGTGGAGAAAATTTTGCCATAATTTTCTGAAGAACTATTATAAATTGTTTCAATATTGAATTTCAGTCAAACAGATATGCTTTCATGACCTGGAGTCCTGAAAATTGCATGAGACAAGAGTGCTGCCTGATAGGGTGATTTATATTTATCCCATATTTCTGCCAAATAAACAAATCAAAATACTATCTTTATGATTTTGCAGTAAAAAAGTAGTTCTTCTGAAGAGAGTTTAAAGTAAAAGGCTACTGCAATTATTGCTCTGTTCAAAAGTAGATCTGGTATTTTCAAAATATGTGATGTCTTTCCATGTAAATTGATTACTTGGCGCATTTAGCTGTTTTATGTGTATATGCTGAATGAATTGGATTCCTTCCCCTTTTTTTTTTTTTTTTTCAGTGCTTTAGCAAAGATCATTAAGGCTGGATATGCAGCACTCCAACTAGAATACTTTTTCACTGCAGGCCCAGATGAAGTGCGTGCATGGACCATCAGGGTAAGATTCATACTTATTCATCAGCTATATCCAGTTCCACACTATTGAATTCAGATTGATATCACTGACTTTGAAGTTTGTCATGGTGGCGGTTAGCTAGTCATTACAGATGAGGTTTTTGTCCAGGATAACTTTAATTATTTGTGAGCTGCTGAACAGTGAAAGTGGAGCTGCATTGATTGAGGCAGGTAACAATTGATTCTGCCTATTACATAGTCTGAATTTCTTCATCCTGTAGAATCTGTCTACCCTCCTCCTGTGGTCAGAGATAAGACGTACCAGTATTGTGCTTGCTTAATCTGTGTGACTGGGTTTGTCTGCAGTGAAATTGATGTTGCTTTTCATTTTGTATTCACTAAGTTTGTTTGGGTTGCGGATGGTTCATTCCTCCTGTGCTTTGCTGGGATTACATTTTCCGCAATAAAAGCAATATAACGTCATTATATTCCTTGTGGATACACAGTTGGGCTCCAAATCCTAAAATCAGTGTGCAGTAATTCAGGTCTCTTACTGACTTTAGTATTTAGACCTAGTTTATTTTGGTAGTTTTCTATGTTTATCTGGGAACTTACATAATGCCTAAAATGATATTATGTATTTTAAATATTGATGTTGAGTGCATGTAGCCATAGACATCAACTAATTTATTCCCAGAGGACAGTAAGAGCTGAGATGTAATGGTTTGCCTTAGAATGTAAATATGTTGTAATATAAAGATCAATATTGAAAAAAAATATTTTGGAATGTGTACAGTTGCAAACTCTTATCTTGAAGATTACAACAATGTCAACTTCTGGAGGTGCAACTCAGTCTTTGAGCTTCTGTTTTTTTGCATCAGTGTATTTAGGGCTGTGCAATGAGTTTCAGTGCTGTATTTAATTTCATTCACTGGAATTAATTTGTTTTCATTAATCAACATAATTTCCTGTAAATTGATATTTTTAATAGTACTGCTACAGATGTTTGTGTATGTGTTTTAGCACATTAAACTTATTTTCTTATAAGCATGTGTGGGGTTTTTTACGCTTTTACTTCTCTCTGTTTACATGATAACTGCTTGCTAAAGTCCCTGAAATAGTGACCAAAATAATATAAAAGCAGGAGTTTCGTTGTTCTGATTCTTGCCATAGTTTTTAAAAGCACATCTGTTTTCAGTAGGAGAAGTGCTTGCTCTTTATTAGAGAATTTGAAAGCTGGTTTATCTTAAGACTGATTGTGAGTATCTTTGATTTAATGTGCAAAGATATTTAGTCAGGTAAGCATCAGTGAGTAGCCATATTAACCCAATACATCTTTTATTGTAAAAACTGTGCTTTACAGTGTCAGACTCCTTAGCACTTTAACATGCTTTATTAAGCAGCCTTTAGGTCACCATTATTGCTCAAATTTCTCTCCATGGTTGTATGTGCACAGAATGTCTGTCCTTGTAATTTAAAGCATGCAGCTATAATGCATTCTCCTCTATTGCATAAACTTAAATTATCGTATAGTTGTCTGCGATTTTTTTATTTTTTACTGACTCAATTGTTGATGTTTTGGTGAGAATACTCAGTTTGTTCTGTATCAAACTTACTAAAATTATTCTGAAATAAAAATAAGCTAATGTGTACAGCTTGACATCCATACGTCATTTCTCATCGCAAACGTTGTTCGCCATGAATGTTATCTTTAATTGAAATTAATTGGATGTAAGTGAAAGTCTTGAGTAATTCAGATTTTAAAGTTATTTAAAAATCTTGATCTGCCTCACTTTCTGTGTGGAAAGCCAGGGGTCGAAGCGACTCTCCCAACAGAACACAGTCATAGCTTCTGAAATCAATATTGCTGTTGGTAACTCTTTGGAAAAACAAAGGCGCTGTTCTTTACCGTCGGTCGGTTTATCTGCGGCGGAGGCACTGTCTGTGTCCCAGAATTGAGGAGCGCCCAGCTGCATGGCTGGCATTTGAGCTGATATGGAACAAACTTTCAGCAGAACCTGAAAGCATATAAAAAAGGAGAAACCTCTTTCCTGCAATCAATCTTGTTAAATGCAATTAATTTTCTTCTGGTCTTTCCTTTGACAGAAAGGGACGAAGGCTCCTCAGGCAGCAGGGAAGATTCACACAGATTTTGAAAAGGGATTCATTATGGCTGAAGTAATGAAATATGAAGATTTTAAAGAAGGAGGTTCAGAGGCTGCTGTCAAGGTGAGCTCCCCAATTTTTCTTCTCTCTCCAGATGTGCCTTTTTTCCATTTCAAATCTGACTTTTCACTGGAAAAAAGTTCTTAATGCTAAGTGAATCTTCAGTCCCCTCTAGCAATAGACCAAAATCCATTTTCATCTTTTACTTTAGAAGGAGTTAAAATGCAACTTACTGGACAGGAATGCAACTATTCCAGTGTCCAAGATATAACAGTGCATGAACTACATGTCAGCACTAAGACCAAATGTTATGCTAATGTGTTGGGGTGTTTTTCTCTCTGTTTGCATATTTACATTCAGAATTTAATAGGCTTTAAAACTGACTTGTTTTAGAAAAATCAGATTTTTAGGGTGAGAGAGATTCTTTGAATCACTTCTTAAAGGAAACATGACACAGAAAAATCTGTTTCTTTTAAAAATGTATCATCTTGTTTTGAATAAAAGTATTAAAAATGTTAGATGCAAATGGTTAAGAAAATATTATATTATAAAATTGTACGCTTTTTTCAGGGTTAGTGGCTCCACTTCTAGGCTCTGATAAACATAATTAGGATCATTTCAGTATTTTGTTCAACTGTCCTTAGATGTCTTACTCAAAAATGCCTTGCCTTACTTTGATCGTTCAGGATGGCTGCTATGTGCTGAATAGACAGTAAAGATATTTAATGGAAAACTTTTTCCATGAGCTTACGCTTCTTTGTGGTGACACTTGTATTGGGAAGAGTTTCATCTGCTTTCTCAACACTAGAGGGCAGAGACTGCTCGGGTGCCCAAAGTTGTGCCCTTTTAGAGCTGACAAATTAGATCTGATATGATGTTATTATGAAATGAACTTGTACGTGGCAAAAAATGTCATAAGGAAAGCTGTTCTTCTCTGCATTGCTAATGCATTATTTCCTCCTTTTTTAAGCAGGAAAAACTTTCCTTTATTTCATACACATTTGATTTTTCTCGTTTGGCATTTTTGATGTTTTCTAAAGATCGGTATTTTATGAAATTGCAATTACAAAGCACATTAGTTTGATTTACTCAATCGCAGTATTTGAAGGTTCCTACACACAATAATGTGTTAAAGAATTTAAAAGGTTTAGCTTTATTGTTTGCTATTTGATAGCTTGAAAGGTATGCAAAACTATGATTTCAAATTCAGCCTATTCTCAGTGGTATCACTAAGGAAGATCATACTGAGCAGCGGGACTTTAATAGGTTTGTTTGAACCCCAGGAAGTGAGGGGAAAAAAATCCCATATAATTGGTTCGTTGTGGCATGTGAACTGCTTTATGAAAAGGGAAGTAGAGTTGTAGTTGTAAAGGGAAACCACAGCTATAAATAAATCTAATATTCTGCAGTCAGAAACCACTTTACATAACAGATTCAAATTTTGCCACCATCAGTTTTTGATGCTCAAAAATGAGTGTTTTCCCTGAGAGGCTGCATCAGTTAACCTAATAATATCTATTAAATTAATCAGTATTTTGCTTGTATATTTTTATTTGCTTTTCACTATGTGAAATTCTAAAAATCAAATTTCCATGCTCAAATCATATTTAATGATTAATTTTTTATTGTTATGACATAGCTCTAAAACACACAGATTCGCATTTGTTACTCAGTTTTAAAATCAAGGTTAGGAAAAAACCTTTTTCCTAGAATAAAGTGTCATATTCCTCTGGTCTTTTCTAATTTGCATTTAATACAATGTTTCATGCCATAGACAATGCTAATTGCTTTTATATTGCTGGTAAATTTCAACATTAAATTTAGGTGTTTCTAGGAGTCATCTTAAATAACAGTGGTAATGGGAGTTGCTTGCTTTGTATGTTATCAAGTTGATCGATTTTTAAGTTTGATTTTGTGTGTGTTTAACACCAGTACAGCATAACTAATTTAATGCCAGTGCTGTGAACTATACACTGAATAGCTCTGTGTGGGCTTTGTAGTCTACAGGGATATCACATTATTAGCAATCATATCTGCTTAGGCAAAGCTGGCTTCTACAGATGGCTGCTTTCAAGTGCAAATGAACTGGTTAGACGTGTCTTGTTTAATACATACTCAAGATTCACAAATGGGTATTGATTTTTTCAACCAGTGTTTCTGATAGCAATGGAAATGGATTAAATGGTCTCTAGAGAATTTAAAGGAACACTGTCACTTTTAATTAACTGTAAACTGGTAACAAAAATACATAAACTTACATTAGTGTATCAAAATGTATTTAATTAAAGAAGTCTATGCCACATTGATAGTGTGCACCACTGTGCAAAAAAAATCTGTTGTGTTACTTTGTTGAGGACAGTTTTTTCTACAAATATTTGTGAGTAATAAATGTATTCAACTGTAAAATGTTTCTGTACCTGTGCTTGCAGCTTACGTTTTCTGATAATTTTTACGGCACTGTTTTATTAGTATTTATGCCATCAATTTCTGTAATTACTCTTGACTTTAAGTATTTAGGATCCTCAAAGGAAAGAACTTGAAAGGAAACCTTTTACTGTCTAAACAGATTTCCAGGGGAAAGAAATAGGAAAACATTTGCAATGCACCATTTCTTATGTATCAATAATGTTATGTGGGGTAAGGTCAGTTACTATTTCAGTATATCCTTATTGTGGGGGCTGTCTTAGCTGCAGTTTTCCATAGGCTAGCATCACTGGAAACCACATTTAAATAAGGAATGGCAGCAACAAGGTTATCAAGCCTCTAAATTTCTAGGTGGCAATATGGGGAAATGGGTTGCTTTACAGAGCAGGTTTTGTGAAAGAAAGGTGTCTAAGTTAACTGTGTACCATTAATCTGATCTGTTCTACAGCAACTAAGGTCATTAGTTAACAGCTTTGCTGTAATGGGATCTTAGCATGCCACCACTGTGATAGTGTCATTGAGAATAATGGCACAGTGAGGTCTTGCATGGAAGCACTTTCTCCTGCAAGAGAAAACTTCAAAACAGGAATGGTTATTGAACTAAAGCAGAAGCTCTCAACTTTTCCATATTGTAGATACTTTTCAAGATAAATGCTTCTGCAGACCACCTCCCGCCCAGCCTGTCAGGCCTAATGCCACAGCCTCTGTAATACTGGGTTTAATTACGATAACAGTAGAAAAATACAATAATAAATCGTAATGCAGAAAGTACTGATATTTAATAGATTCCTTGCCTATTTTCTGCTCTCCTCAAGTACAGCATTTTAATAACGAATTTTCTTTTCATGTCTTTGGTCCAGGTACCTTTTCCTGTATCCTGGTTTCACAGCCTGTCTGCTCTTCTCTCTGTCCTTCTGAAGCAAATGCCTTCTAAAGGAAATTTCTGACAGGAGAGCTGAGCCTGCATTTTGTGCTCCTCAGCCCTTCATTACGTGGGCGCAGGCAGACAGGCGAGCCCCACTCGCAGCCCGAGGCAGGGCAGCCGTGG